>ML343662.1:0-74981 GCA_005239505.1 Nicotiana paniculata | reverse complement strand
GCATGTCATATTTATAATTTAATTGTTAAAAGTGGCGTTGATTTATTTTCAACTGAGATTACTTATGTTAGAAGAGCAGTTGGTGTTATTCAAGGAAATAAAAGACAATCTAGAATTAGGGAATTTAATAATAAGTGTACCGAGTATAACCTTAAACCAAGATCCATGCCAGACGAAATTGTTACTAGGTGGAATTATACTTACATATTTTTAAAATGTTGCTACAAATATAGATTTCCAATAACTGAAGTTGCTAATGCGCATTGTACTGATAGAAACCGTATGTTAACACCTGTTGCTTGGGAGGTCAGTAATGATGTTATTCAATTTTTACATAAATTTTATATAGCTACTGTTGATTTTTCTGGAGCACACTACCCTACTATTACAATGGTTTTAGTACATATAGCTGAAATGGCTTTTCTACTCTTTGAATTTAAGAAGAAAGAAAAATATACGGTTGCAGTTGAAGAAATGCAAGACAAATTCAAAAAATATTTCTTTCCAATTCCTCAGATTTACTTAATTGGCGCTGTTTTAAATCCTTCTATTAAGATGGCTGATTGTCACCAATTAATCAATGCTTTATATACTTACATGGAGGTTGGAGCAACTGAAACCCCAGATATTTTTGCTTGTATGAACAAACTAAATGATAATTTACAACAATTATATAATAATTATGCAAGTATAGTTGATTCTATTGTTGTTAATGCCAATGTTAATCCCACTATGCAGTGTACCACTTCTTCATGTTCCACTACTTTGAATGATGATGAAATAGTTGATAGTTATAATATTTTTTCTACATTTGCTACAACTCAAACCAGTAGCAGAAACATTGATGAACTTCAATTCTACTTGCAGAAGCAAAAGGAGATTCGCACAAAGGAATTTTCAGCGTTGGGATGGTGGCGTGAGAATGAAAAGCAATTTCCTGTTCTTTCTGCTATGGCTCGGGACGTGCTGAATGTGCCAATTTCAACTGTTGCATCAGAGAGTGCATTTAGTCAAGCAAGACAACAACTAGGAGACACCCGTCACTCATTGGGAAGCAATGCTTTGGAAGTTTTAGTATGTTTCAGAGATTGGATTAGATCGGAACGAAGAAATCAAGGACGTGAAGATGTTGATAGCCCAGAAGACGAGGAACTTGAAGATATATTAACACATGGTAACCCAAAAGAAGAAGAATAAGAAGAAGAACAATCAGTTCATATTGATTATGAAGAACTTACAAGGGCAATGCAAAACCTTTGAATTTACTACTTGTCGAATTTAGTACTTGTAACTTGTAAGTTGTAAGAGGTGAAATTTGAAATTTGAAAATTGAAAATTTGAAATACATATTGCACTTGCAACTTATAAGTGCAATTTTTTCCATAATCATTGTTATCTTTATATATTTTACTTTATATTTTATATAAATTATAATACATGTACAAAAACTTGACAAAAAAAATTAAAAAGACTGAAACCCGGCCCGGCCCGGCATGGCAGTACCCCTACCCGCACGGGTTCGTTTTTACCCGGATAAGCCCCAACCCGTTAAACCCGTTAACAATTAACCGGTAAGAACCTGTAATCGCAACCCGTCCGGTTAAAAAAAAAATATAACCGGCCCGACCCGGCCCACCGTTAGACACCCTTAGTTTTGACTTCTAAAACAGGAGATGACCTTTTGGGTCATCACATTATCCACCTCTAAAACATTCGTTCGTCCTCGAACGAACATAGAAAAGTACCTGAATCGGGGAAAAGGTGGGGATACTGGCTCCGCATATCGGACTCGAACTCCCAGGTTGCTGCCTCGGCAGGTTGACCTCTCCACTGAACACGAATTGAAGGATAACTCTTCGATCTCAACTCACGAATCTGCCGGTCTAATATGGCTACCGGCTCCTCCTCATAGGTCAAATCCTTGTCCAACTGGACACTGTTGAAGTCTAAAACATGGGCTGGATCGCCGTGATACTTCCGAAGCATAGACACATGAAACACTGGATGCACAACTAATAAATTCGGTGGCAATACAAGTTTGTAAGACACCTCTCCCACTCTATCAAAATTCTCAAACGGACCAATGAACCTAGGGCTTAGCTTGCCCTTACTCCCAAACCTCATCACGCCCTTCATGGGCGACACCCGAAAGCAACACCCGCTCTCCGAACATGAATGGTACATCACGAACTCGGCGGTCGGCATAACTCTTCTGCCTGGACTGAGTTGTACGAAGTCTATCCTGTATGATCTTAACCTTATCCAAGGCATCCTGCACTAAGTCAGTACCCAAAAACCGAGCCTCTCCCGGCTCAAACCACCCAACCGACGGCCGACACTGCCTACCATATAATGCCTCATAAGGAGCCATCTGAATGCTCAACTGATAGATTTTTTTGTAGGCAAACTTAGCAAATGGAAAGAACTGATCCCAAGAACCTTCAAAGTCAATGACACAGGCTCGTAGCATATCCTCCAAAATCTGAATAGTACGCTCGGACTGTCCGTCCGTCTGAGGATGAAACGACGTGCTCAACTCAACTCTCTTGCCCAACTCACGCTAAACTACCCTCCAGAAATGCGAGGTAAACTTCATATCTCGGTCAGAAATAATAGACACGGGCACACCGTGAAGACGAACAATCTCTCTAATGTAAATCTCTGCCAATCTCTCCGAAGAGTATGAAACTGCCATAGGAATGAAGTGCGCTGACTTGGTGAGCCTATCCACAATAACCCATACTGCATCAAACTTCCTCTGAGTCCGTGGAAGCCCAATGATGAAATCCATGGTGATACGCTCCCACTTCAACTCAGGAATCTCAATATGCTGAAGCAATCCACCAGGCCTTTGATGTTCGTATTTAACCTGCTGACAATTCAAACACCGAGCTACATATGCCACAATATCCTTTTTCATCCTCCTCCACCAATAATGTTGCCGCAAATCCTGATACATCTTTGCGGCTCCCGGATGAATGGAGTACCGGGAACTATATGCCTCTTCTAAGATCAACTCACGAAGTCCATCCACATTGGGCACACAAATACGACCATGCATCCGTAAAACTCCATCATCACCAACAGTAACCTGCTTGGCACCACCGTGTCGCACCGTGTCCCTAAGGACACACAAGTGAGGATCATCATAATGCCGATCTCGAATACGATCAAATAATGAAGAGCGAGCAACTGTATAAGCTAAAACGCGGTCGGGCTAAGAAACATCCAATCTCATGAACCGACTGGCTGAAGCCTGAACATCCAAAGCAAGCGGTCTCTCCCCGAACCAAATATATGCAAGACTACCCATATTGGCTGACTTCCTACTAAAAGCATCGGCCACCACATTGGCCTTCCCGGGATGATATAAGATGGTGATGCCATATTCTTTCAACAGCTCCAACCACCTTCTCTACCTCAAATTCAACTCCTTCTGCCTGAACAAATACCGCAAACTCTTATGATCCGTGAACACATCACATGACACGCCATATAGATAATGCCTCCAAATCTTCAGCGCGTGAACAATGGCTGCTAGCTCCAAATCATGAATTGGATAATTCTTCTCATGGATTTTCAACTGTCGAGAAACATATGCAATAACCTTGCCATCCTTCATCAACACTGCACCAAGTTCAACCCGGGATGCATCACAATACACAGTATACGGCGCTGAACCTGTGGGCAAAACCAAAACCGGCGCCGTAGTCAAAGCTGTCTTGAGCTTCTCGAAGCTCGCCTCACACTCCTCTGACCACCTGAATTGGGCACCCTTCTAAGTAAACCGGGTCATCGGGGCTGCAATAGATGAAAACCCTTCCACGAACCGACGGTCAAACCCAAGAAACTCCGGATCTCTGTCGCTGATGTGGGTCTAGACCAATCCTTGACCGCTAAAATCTTCTTAGGATCCACCTGAATACCCTCTGCTTATACAATATGATCCAGAAATGCAACTGAACTCAACCAAAACTCACATTTTGAAAACTTAGCATATAATTGACTGCCCTTCAGAGTCTGGAGAACGACTCGAAGGTGCTACTCGTGCTCCTCCCGGCTACGAGAATAAATCAGAATATCGTCAATGAAGAAAATCACGAACGAATCCAAATAAGGCATGAACACTCGGCTCATCAAGTCCATAAAAGTTGCTGGGGCATTGGTCAACCCGAATGACATCACTAAGAACTCATAATGCCCGTATCGAGTGCGAAAAGCTGTCTTAGGGGCATCTGCCCTAATCCTCAACTGGTGGTAGCCAGATCTCAAATCAATCTTCAGAAACACCTTGACACCCTGAAGCTGATCAAACAAATCATCAATTATCGGCAATAGATACTTGTTCTTGATGGTAACCTTGTTCAATCGCCGATAATCTATGCACATCCTCATCGATCCGTCCTTCTTCTAAACAAACAACACCGGCGCACCCCAAGGCGAGACACTAGGCCTAATAAAGCCTTTATCAAGCAAGTCCTGCAACTGTTCTTTCAACTCCTTCAACTTTGGCGGGGTTATACGATATGGCAGGATAGAAATGGGTTGAGTGCCCAGATCCAACTCAATGCAAAATTCAATATCCCTGTCGGGTGGCATATCCGGGAGGTCTGCAGGAAACACCTCTGAAAACTCACGGACAATGGGCAAAGACTCCATAGAAGGAACCTCGGCACTAGAATCGCGAACATAGGCCAAATAGGCCAAACACCCCTTCTCAACCATATGCCGAGCCTTTATATATGAGATAACCCTGCTGGAAGAATGACCATGAGTCCCTCTCCACTCCAGTAGAGGCAACCCCGACAAATGCTAAGGTCACGGTCTTGGCATGACAGTCCAGTATGGCATGATAAGGCGACAGTCAATCCATCCTTAAAATAACATTAAAATCTACCATATCAAGAAGTAGAAGATCTACACTAGTCTCAAGACCACTAATAACCACTACACACGAACAGTAGACGCGATCTACCACATTAGAATCACCCATCGGTGTAGACATATATATAGGAGTACTCAGAGAATCACGAGGCATAACCAAATAAGGAGCAAAATAAGATGACACATAGGAAAATGTGGACCCCAGATCAAATAAAATTGAAGCATCCCTGTTGCAAACTGAAACCATACCTGTAATGACCTCTACCTCTAGTATCCTGAACTACGTCCATGGGACGACCTCGTGCTGGCTGACCTCTAGTAGCCTGACCTCCACCTAACTGCCTGACCTCCACCTCTAACACCTCGACCCCCACCTCTGGCTGGCTGAGCGGGTGATGGAGCACCTGGTGCGGGAACCATAGCACGAGAACCCTGGTGCTGAGAACTGCTCAAGGCTCGAGGAAAAAATCTAGCAATGTGCCTCTGATCACAACAAGTATAACAAGCCTGACGGCCTGAGTAACCACCCTGAAAACTCTAAAGCGGCGGTGCACTGATAGGAGCTGATGGTGCACTGTAGGGCAACTGATCAGAATATTGCATATGAGAACCACAACCACCTGGAGCACTACGAGAAACCTGAAGTACTGAATGAAACGGCCTAGCAGGATGGCCCCTACCAAAAGAATCCCTACCACCAGATGAGGCACCACTGAACCTGCCAAAATGACGGGGTATCTTGTCAGACCCCTGACCACTACCCCGCAACAGAACCATCTCAACTCGTCTGGCCAAATTGGATGCATCCTGGAAAGAAATCTCACTCCTTGTCTCCTTGGACATCTGCAATTTGATCGGCTGAGCTAGTCCCTAAATAAATCTCCTCACCCCCTCTCTCTCTCGGTGGGAAATATCATAATAGCATGTCGGGCCAAGGTAAAAAATCTGGTCTCGTACTGAGTGACGGTCATAGAGCCCTGCTGGAGATGCTCAAACTGCCTCCGAGGATCCTCTCTCTGAGTGATAGGAAGAAACTTCTCCAGAAATAGCTGAGTGAACTGCGCCCAAGTCAAGGCGGGTGATCTAGCTGGTCTAGCCAAACCATAACCTCTCCACCAAGTCTTGGCGGGACCTGACAGGCGAAAAGTAACAAAGTCTACCCCCATTGGTCTCCACTATCCCCATGTTCTGTAGAACCTTATGGCAGCTATCCAAGTAGTCCTGGGGATCCTATGAAGATGCACCACTGTAAGTAGTAGTGAAAAGCTTGGTGAACTTGTCTAGCCTCCACAAAGCATCAACAAACAAAGCTGCTCCATCACCAGTCCGAGCCACAATACCCAGCTGAACTACCCAGCTGGCTGAGCTACATGAGTCTGAAATTGAGAAGCCAACTACTCCGGAGTGCGAGTAGCGGGAGTCTGGGCTCCTCCCCATCCTGAGAGACGACTGGTGCTACAGGAAGCAAACTTGCCTGAGTGATACTCTCCATGAGGCCCATTAGATGGACCAGAGCATCCTGAAGTACCGGGGTAGCAATGAACCCCTCGGGAACCTAAGCTGGTCCAACCGGGACTGTCTGGGCAGGAACCTCTACCTGAGGCTCCGCCACTGGGGCTGCTGCTCTGGGCTGAGTTATGCCCCTGCCTCGGCCTTTAGCACGACCTCAGATCCTCGTAGGAGCTGCAACTGGAGACTCGGGCTGCTGATCAGTGGATGAAGAAGCACGTGTTACTCGCCATCTACGAGAGAATAGAGTAGAAATTCAGTTAGTTTTGAGACATCAAATCGCACGATAGAGAATAATAGATGTGAAGTCATTCCTAAACTTTGTAGCCTCTAGGGGATAAGCACATACGTCTCCGTACCGATCCCTCAGACTCTACTAAACTTGTCCGTGAATTGTGAGACCTAAGCAGCCTAGAGCTCCGATACCAACTTGTCACGACCCGAATTTCCCACTGTCGGGACCGTGATGACGCCTAACATAAACCCGCTAGGCAAGCTAACAAATCTGATTAATTACCTTATTCCTTTATCTTTAACAGTTTACCAGACTTTATAATAAAATCACGGAATTTAAAGTATACGTTAATAACATAATTCAACCGTTTGATATAATACTAATACGAAATCCAGAACCAAAGTACTCCTAGAACAAGTGTCACAACCTCACGGACTGTCTATGAATACTACAAATAGGAGTATGAACAAAATATAAGTATACATCTATCTCAGAAGTAAATAAGAACAGAATATAAATGAAATAGGAGGGGACGCCAAGGCATGCAGACGTCTGCAGAACTACCTCGGAGTCTCCACTGGACTGAAGGCAGCAACCCTGATCTAAGGTCCGAAGAGTCCAGTACCGGGATCTGCACAAAAGTGCAAAGTGTAGTATCAATACAACCGACCCCATGTACTGAGTAAGTGCCTAGCCTAACCTCAGCGAAGTAGTGACGAGGCTAGGACACGACAACCAAATCAACCTGTGTAGTTTAATAATATATGGAGAAAATAATAATAACGAGGGATAAGCAGCTAAGCATAAAGGAAAGGGGAACATGCTGAGGGGAGGAAATATCAAATAATGGAAATAACGAGATAAAGCACAAATTAGATATCAATTTAAGCAACAGAAATAGTAACACAAAAGCAAGTGCATGACATCACCCTTCGTGCTTTTACTCTCGTCCTCACCATCAGAATCAATATATTCACCACGACATCACCCTCCTTGCTTTTACCTCGCATAATCATGGCACGGCATTATCCTTCGTGCATTATCACTCATATCATGGCACGGCATCACCCTTCGTGCTTTTACAATCACAATATTGGCACGACATCACTCTTCGTGCTTTAACATTCACTCACAATCTCACACATGACATCACCCTTCGTGCTTTTACACTCCTTCTCACCCAAACACATCAAATGACAGCAATCCAACAAGGAAATTAACAGAGTAAACAAAAATAAAACCATAACGTCCCGGCAAGGGAGCCAACAGTGGAATCAATACCACCCCGCAAGGGAAAACAACTATAACACTTAGTACATAACTTCCCATAAAAATCTTCAACTGAAACCAATACTCAGCACTGTTCAATATCAAGGAATTTCCACCAACATGGATAGCTATAAAGTGAAACTCAAGTATTACTTAACGAAAAATCACATAAATCACAATATTCGACTCACGGGCATGCTTGACACCAACGTATTGGTACTCGTCACCTCGCCTATACGTTGAACATGATACTTACACATAACGAATAGGACACAACACCTATTTTCTCAAGCTAAGGTTAAGCCAAACACTTACCTCGAATTCCACGACTAACTCAAGCCTCAATTACCATTTTCCCTTTAGAATTCGCCTCCAATTCGATTGTATCTAGATACAATTAGCTTAATAGTATCAATAAATGCTAAATAATTCAACCCCAATGCTTAATTATGAATTTTCTATCATTCTTCCTAAAAAGTCAAAAATCGACCCCGGACCCGCTTGGTCAAAGCACGAGGTTCAGACCAAAACCCGATCACCCATTCATCCATTCACCTGAATATGTAATTAGTTTCGGAATCCGACCTCAAAACGAGGTCCAAATTCCAATTATTCAAAAAGCCCTAACTCTGCCCGAATCCCCAATTTTCTACCCTTAAAACCCTAGAATTCTTGATGATAATTGATGAAAAATATTAGAAAGTTGAAGAAAATTAGTTAGTGGACACTTAATGATTTGGGAAGAAAATCTCTTGAGAAAATCGCCCTTGGTCTTCTATTTTTGCGAAGTAGTGAAAAAGAAAACGGATGAAGCTCTAACTTAAAACACACTGCCCCAAGCGCAGGTGTGGAAAAATGATCGCACCTGCGAAAATGGGCAAGGCCACTGCGGGCCGCACCTGCGGAGGTTTATCCCCTTCTACGGAACCGCTTCTGTGAAAATCTTGTCGCACCTGCGGAAGGGGACAGGTTGGGCTGGATCGCACCTGTGGCTGAAGGTCCGCACCTGCGGCCCTAGGCTCGTAGGTGCGGAAACACCAGAGTTAGTGCACCATCAGTGATTTTTCAATTATAAACACCCCGTAACCTACTCGAAACTCACCCGAGCCCTCGAGGCTCCAAACCAAACATGCACACAACCCTAAAAATATCCTACGGAATTACTCGCGCGATCAAATCACCAAAACATCTTAAGCAATGAATTTAACATAGAAATCAAAGAAAAATCTCAAGAACTTTCAAAGTTTCAAATTTCACAACTACGAGTCCGAATCACGTTAAATAACCTCCGTTTCTTACCAAATTTTATAGGCATCACTCAAGTACCATATTAAACCTGTACCGAGCTCCGGAACCAAAATACGGGCCCGATACCATCAATTTCGAATATAAATAAATTTTCATAAACTCTCATAATTTCAGTAAATCAATTTCTTTCAAAAATTCATTTATCGGGCTTGGGACCTCGGAATTCAATTCCGGGCATACGCCCAAGTCCCATATTTTCCTACGGAACCTCCGGGACCGTCAAATCATGGGTTCGGGTCCGTTTACCCAAAATATTGACCGAAGTCAACTTAAATTCAATTTTAAAGGCAAAATTAGTATTTTTCTTAGTTTTCATATAAAAGCTTTCCGGATACACGCCCGGATTGTGCACGCAAAATGAGGTGAGATAAAAAGGAGGTTTTCAAGGCCTCGGAACACAGTTTTGACTTCTAAAGCAGGAGATGACTTTTTGGATCATCACAACCGGGGATTATCAGAGTTTGGTTTCTAATGCTAAAAAAAGAAGCAACATGATATCTGGATAAGATAAATAGTTGCAAATCCTTTGATATTTGAGTCTTTTGGACAGAATTAGGAATTGACAAGGATATTCTTAAGTTCCTTCATGAGAAGGAAGAAAACCTAAAGAAAATAGAAAAGGCAAACATATTGCTTTTTGGATGTTTTTGTGTGAGAAATTCAAAAATACCCAGATTTACATTCAAAAATAGCCATAGTTTTAAAAGTAATCGAAATTTAGCAACTTTTCATGTAAAGATAAATCTGAACGAAAACACTAATCAAAATCCGAAAAATACTCCAACATAATATACTGGAAATTCCAGTATAATATACTGGAGTTCCAGTAAAGTATATCGGTCCAGCATAATATGCTGGAAGTTCAAACACAGGTGCTCGAATCTCCAGTATATTATGCTGAAATTTTCGCGTGTTTCAGTTCCAGCATAATATGTTGGAAGTTCATACACAGGTGCACCGAACTCCAGTATATTATGTTGGACCGGTCTCTGTTGCAACAAAATAGTGACTATTTTTTAATGACTTGACAAACGTTGGCTATTTTTGAATGACTATTCCGAAAACTGGCTAGCCCCATACTATTTTTACTATTTTTGTTAATGATTTGGAGTTCTATGAAAATCTTTAACAACTTGCTTTAAGTAATATTACAGATTTTGGGTGTGTTTGGTATGGAAGAAAACATAAGTGTGTTTGGTATGGAATAAAACATAAGTTCTAATTTTCTTATATTTGATTGGTCAAAAAAATTATTCTCTATGAAAATAAACTTCTTAAAAATCAGAAAAAGGACTTACATAATGGGTGTATGAAAAAATAAATTCCATAAATGGTATTCTACGTTCATTGTCTTCCCCATCCCCCTGCTCCCTACACCTCACTCTTTTCTTAGAACCCTAGGAAACCCGCAGCCGCTACAGCTTCAGCCACAGTCTCTGCCCTTCGGGTGAACACTCTGTGGTGAGAACTTTGTGCGCACCCCACTGTTTAATAGCCTGCAAACCACCCAGGAAATATAAACCGCACTAGGCAAACCATGTGCAACAAGCTCTGACCCAGAAGGCATTGAGGGTGGATCGATCCCAGGTCATCACTATGGATAACTCCTCCAAACCACCTGGGCCGTCCCGAAGGACCCCGTCCACCTCACTATATGGTATACCAAACATAAAAAAATTAGTAAGAAATTCAATTTTTGTCTAGGAAAATATTTTTCTTCCTACCAAACAAGCAAACACACCCATGTAAAGTTTTTCGAGCGGAATTATCTTTTTATGATTAAGGAACAATTGTGGTGCATGTCGACTAAGTAGATGGAGATGAATTCTCCTTTTGAAACAGTTTAATGTCCACTATAGTATTCCCAATGCTCGGTTGTGGTTCAGATTATCTAGTTGTTACACCATATACAGTTGACAACTCTCCAATCAGAACCAAGCTACCACTGCACTAATTCAGCCAAGAATTAGTGCAGTGGTACAACCTCTAAATTGCATAATCTAAAGGAAGCTTTGTTTCTTGTTACAGTTGAGTTAAATATGAAATGGAAAAATTATGTCAATTTCATCAAAATCACAAGCTTGTTTCTACATCTTGACCATATAATAAACTTATAAAAGCATATATTGGTCAATATAATAAAAGCGGATCTTGGCATATGTAGTCCCAAGTAAGACCAATCTGTCCTATTCTTCATCAGCCAAATACGATTTTAGTCGATTTAGAGAATAAATATGACTAGCTTTTCTAGTTAGTCAGCATTCTAGTAGTGTTCTGAGTCTTAAGAGTCTATTTAGAGTTCAACACCAGACATTCAGATAACTTGCCAAAGTACCAAGTCCGGGCGAAGATTTAGGCCGCAAGGAAATAAGCGACTCAGCTTTAAGTCAAAGAACCATAGAACACAATGTCATTAGATACCTAAACAGCAAAAATCTAGGGCCAACATAGTGACACTGACAAAAGATGCAGAGCTACTGAAAATTGTAGTATTATATAATGCCAATCTAGTCAAAGAGTGAGAATCCCAAGTCATCATCACTCTCTTCTTTCTTTTCCTCAGCTGCAGCTGCTGCTGCAGCACTGCCTCCGATGAAGCCACCACCCCAGCCGCCACCAATGATCACCTGCATAAGATGCAAGACATGAGGATACTTCTATACTCATGACAGCAGAGAACTTTTGAAGTAAAGGGTTGTAAGTGTTTTCTACTCTGACCATCACCTTCTTTACAGAAGACAGAAAAGAGAGTATTTGTTTATCAATCAAGGCAATTAAGGAAGGGTGGGCATTGAACGGGAGACTTTCCTGCCTTTGAACCAGTGCCCTTGCGGCAAAAGATAATCTTTTCAGACATACCAATGCACTACTTTGAAAAAGTTGTACACCACTTAAAAAACACTTTCAGAAAGGTTTGGTTGACTAAAATGTCATGCCATTCTTTTAAGAGGGTGAACAAAATTCTCGGGCTTAACAGGATTACTGGATTGTATAAATAGGAGATGCAGAAGACATCTAAGAGTAAATTAAAAAACCTCATCCACATAATGTAGCATCACACTTTTACACTCCAAAAGCCACTCTTTGCACATAATCAGGGCGTCGTTTGCTTGGCATGCGAAGCAATCCTGTAATCTGCAGCTCCATGACAGCGCTGCAAAACCTTGCTCTGTACAGCATTAAGTCAAGGATTTAAAATGGTTCCATTGGGTTTCCATGTTTTAAGTCCATTCACGACCACAATAACATACACGTTATGCAAGACTATCTGTGACAAGTCATCAAAGGGAAATTCGAACTTAGTCATTTGAATTCTTCTATTCTTTTGATTTCTATTTTTTATTCCGAGCTTTGTAAAGATCTATTTGTGCACATCACATTATTTGATCAAGTTTTTCATCAAGTAATCATATTTGATTAGTAACTGATGTATTACATATCAAACAAACAATACAATTCAAAACTTCAACACTAATGCAATTTCCCCCTTTCTGCTAGTAATACAGATCAAACTTAACGTTTTGATCTACTTAAAATCCTATTGTTTAAGAAAGAAGCTTATAAGATGCAGAACGAGAAATTTTTGCGATTCCTGAAAACTACGAGAGTTCCTGGATGAACCCATCTGGGAGGAGACAACACCTAATCAATTGATTTGCGATACTTATACATATACACAGGCAAACAAGAAACTTCATAGAATTTATCCAGAATTACTTTGAACAGAAGACGAGTATTACTAGAATTCAGGAGGAAGGAAGATGCAGCTCTCATCATAAAAAGGGGATATTAAGTGGCACACAAGTTCAGAATAAGTAATGACACCATATAAGTTATGATAAATGCACAGAGAGTGATGACGTAAACACAAATGCTTAGTAGACAGCAAGAGAACTGTGTACTTCCAGATTAATGTGTCACCTGTTTTAAAGCAAAGAAATGCTGCAATTATAGCTAGACAAAGGATACTGGCTCAATGCATCAGAATTGTTTTGAGAACTGCTGGAATCTTTTCTTTTCTTTGGTGAAGCCAACTGTTTCAATCCTTTCTTTCCTGAGCTAGAAATAATTGCTTTAAAAGATTGAAACCAGTCATGAAGATTGATGAGATCACCATGCTCCTGCGCCAGAGTATACCTATGAGAGCAGATTCAAAACACTTCAGCTCTCCAGCTAATCCCCATAAATGCGTAACATTCATATCACTACAAAGTTGGTAGAAAACTATATGATAGCAGTTTCTTACCTGAATAAATATACAATCTAAAGTTTACAATTAAGTTGCCTGTATATGATATCGGAGTAATCTTCAGCCGATGTCATGTGTAATTAAGCACTCCAGCGAGAATAATTTCTATAGAAAGCATAAAATATACTAATGGAACATTTGAATGTGGCGAAATTATAAAATTACATTTGCCCTTCAGTTTATTAATGAAAATCCTTTCCATCCAAAAAAACACCTACTGGGTTAGCACAACAGTAAGGTGTGATGAACATCATTTTAGTCAAAAATAATGCATATGAAAAATGAAATCATGTGAACCTCAAATGGATGCCACAAATTTCCTAACTAAAAACCCATTTTATGCATAATCAGAAATAAAAATCCACATGATGCATACACAGTAAAGGAGTAGGCAGGAGATGCCTTCTGATCAAAAGGCCAGAAAACTCCATAGCATGTCCTTCATGGGTATAATAGCATAATATATTAATGCAAAAGAAAAGCAAAAGGTCCAACTAAGTAGCACAGTTCATCAGCCCACGTACAATGACGGTACTTCAATGGAGCATAAAATTATAAGCTAGCTTGTTTCCTATTTGGAAATACCATCTAACAAATGAGGCAACATACCACAAGTAAAAACTGCTATCATCATTGTACCAATAGATGGAGGAGCGCATGTAGCTTACATTATTGAGGTGTCGTGCATAGATGGTACTAGTGTACCCACACTCTTGCTGCAGCATCCACACTTGAGAATTTTGTGGAAATCCAAGAGATCAATTTGAACTCTTCTTCTGGGATCACCAACCAAAGCCTGCGTAGAAGCATAAAATATTGGTAAGACTAGGAAATCATTTCACAGTTTTTCAATAGTACTGTTGATGTTAAAATACAGCTAAAAGTCATTTATACAATCAAAATGTATGACCAAAGTAGTAAAGCAAAGCACAATAACAATTTCTTCGAACTTGCAAATGACACAGAATTAAGTCTGTTGACACAACCATTTGGATCTAAAAGAACATCAAACCACAGCCAACAGAAGAATTACAGCAAAATAAATTTGTTGTCAACTCAAGCATGAATAGCTGAGCAATAAAATCCAAACTGGGGGCAGCTATAAGCTATTTAATATTTCACATGAACATCGCACTTGGATTATATCTTAATACTCCTTGTTTTCTTGTCCACAACCATTGAGGCAAGAAAAAAACGCCAAGTGAATATGCATAAAGTGAGTACCAACAGCATGAGTTATATCATTTCTTCTTTTTTCTTCTAACAATTAATTTTGTTCACAAAAAGAGCAGTGAGAGAGTGATGACTTCTATAATTTCTCATAGTATCCAAATTGAACTATCTATATTCTGCTAGAATAAGGACATAATACAAAGGCCATCCTGAAATTTGGCTGCAATTAAGATAAATGTGTACAATGTAATTATTGACAAGCTTTAAATGGTGAAAGAACAGTGTCCACCTTCAGACAGTTATAACAATTACATTCACTAGATAATCCTTGTCCATGATAGAAGAAGGGATTTAGGTGGATGAAGGATGAAGCACCGCCAACATTTTAACAACTACCAAAAAACACAGATGTCTCTGCATTCGTGTGTTAAAAAAGTAGCCCCCAACTTTAAAAAGTTTTCTCATATCTTCAAACCAAGCCGAGGAAACTTAACTGATTGGAGTTTGTCAACATCCCTGAAGCAAACAAGTTCATGAAATGGGACACACTCAATGGGCTGCATATTCTCCCTGTTTCCATAAGCAGATAACGATAAAAGGTAAGAAGTGGTGAAGAACTTTTTATAAAACAAAAAAATTCAAAAGAAGTTGATGTTTCAAGAACCACGGTACTTGTCCTTACACACAACAACAGTATGCACCTTAAAAATAATATATCTAAGATGAGATCCACCTAAAACCCAATATATTAACTAACATTAACGGGGCCTCAAAAGAGAACCCTGGGAAAGGAGGCACACGGAACGTATCCAAAAGCAATANCCCCCCCCCCCCCCCCCGAAAAAAAATGCTACAAATATTCCGACATTACTGCTGGCCCTTTTCCGTGGACTCAAGATACCCATGTATTGTGGATTCACGCACCTGCTCCGACAGCTACGCGACCCCATGATTGAGTACACCTTCAGAGATCAGAATAAACACCTCAGCCAAGCATGGAAGTGAAATGAAGCAGCCTAATACTATGAATAGTCTAATGTTTATGTTGTTCCTCCTTTTTTTGACTCAACTGTAGACAAACTAAGAACTAATTTTGATAGATGCATAAATATATGACTACTACTAGTACTACTATGTTTTGTTAATAGTTGCAAGCACAAAAAGAGGACCACCAGATGCTGTCCTTTTCTCGATTCTCTTGTTGTCCAATGCTTCCATACTCTTTAAAACCACCAAACCTCACTATTAGAACTTCTAGCCTTCAATAATGGACTGACATGTGCATTGTTCCTTATTGAAAACAGCAAAACATTTCAATGTATAGCACCCACCATCTGGGACCTTCAGATGATTATAAGCAGTCTTCAAATTATCCAAAGCACGCTCTTTTTGAAGTCAAAATCTCACCAAAAGAGAGTCCATCATCTGGTTCAAATGTGCCGCTACACATGGAAGAACCAATAAACCAGATGCAGCGATAGCACCGCCAAGCTATAGCTGTTCCTCTACTGCTACCAGTACAGGCAGAGTTTTCTGGCTTGCAAGTTGCAACAAGTAAAAGGGCACTAATATTTTGCATCTTTGAAAAAGATGATTTACTACCCCCTGAAATAGTGGAGAGTCATGGTACTGCCGGAGCACTAAAAGCAAAGAGGATGAGATGCAGAAGCACTCCTAATAAAACAACCAGAAAAAGAACTGTTGGTTTAACCAATAAAAGCAGTGACTTTGATCTGCTCTTGTTTATTTTGAAAAAGGTAACATAGTTGTATATTGATATAAGACTTCACTAAAATTGTGAAGTCACCCATAATTACAAAGGGACTGCCTTAGCAAAAAGAGACAATCCTAGTCCTTGGGCATCCTACAAGGACTCTAATACATCTCATATGGATTCATGATCCTCCAAAAGTTTTCCTTTACACCAAAAATAAAAAAGAGCTAAACATTTCATCTTAATCTTCTGAATGTTGCTAGACTTGTCTTCAAAACATCTTTGATTCCTTTCTTCCCAAACTGTCCACCATATGCATGCTGGGACAATCCTCCATCTCTCCCTTTCTGTAGAAAGTGAGCCCTCTTTACTCCAGCTTGCTAGAGTATCAAGGACTCTTCCTGGCATTGCCCATTGGATTCCTTTCAGGCTAATGAAAATTCTCCATATTTGGGTGGTGAACTTGCAATGCAAAAAGAGATGGTTAATTGTCTCTGCCTCCTCATCACATAGATAACATTTGGAACATAATTGGAATCCTCTTCTTGTTAAGTTGCCATGAGTTAGGACAGCTTCTCTTGCCAGTAACCATGTGAAACATGCCACCTTGTATGGAATTTTTACTTTCCATATCAACTTCCATGGCCAGCACTCCACCTGATTATTGGATAAGTTGAACTCCTTATAAGCATCCTTAACCGAGAATTTCCCTTGACTGTTGCCTTGCCAATTGATCGTGTCTTGATCTTGGTTTGATCTGATGCCACTGAACTGCTGCAGAGAACTGAAGAATTCCACTACTCTGTCAATCTCCCAATCATTTAATAGTCTTTTGAATGAGAGCTTCCATCCTTGATCTGTCCATACCTCTTCTATTGTTGCATTCTGTTGTTGACAGAAGCTGAAAATATCAGGAAAAAGGACCTTCAGTGGTCCTTGTCCTCCCACAATGAGATCTTCCCACCATTTCCAACTTTGAACTTTGCCTTGTTGACTAACTTTGGCCATAGGTTCCTGATTGATCTCCACAGACTGACTCCATATGGTCTTCTTACTGTTTTGCTTGTCCAGCTTCCTTCCCTTCCATATTTTTCCTTAACCACTACTGTCCATAATGATTGTTCATCTGCAGAAAATTTCCGCAGCCACTTCATGATCAAGTTCTGGTTCTGTATTTTCAGATTTTTGATCCCCAGACCCCCTGTTTTCTTGCTTGTAATTAGGTCACCCTACTTAACCAGGCGGTACTTCTTCTTCTCACAGTTATCTTACCATAGAAAGTTCCTTCTTAGGGCATCAATTCTGTTTACTACACTAGCTGGCATTGGGAATAAAGACATCATGTATGTAGGCATAGCATCAAGAACAAAATTAATCAAGATCAACCTCCCTCCCATTGATAGATATTGATTCTTCCAATTTGTCAGCTTCTTCTCACATTTCTCCAATACATTATTCCATATCCCTTTTGATTTACTCTTGGCTCCCAAAGGCATCCCCAGATATACTGTAGGTAGATCCCCCACCTTCCCCCCCAAAACATTGGCCAAACTCTGTAAATCCATTACCTCATTAACTGGGTATATAAAGCTTTTTTGCCAGTTAATGTGTAATCCAGAAGTGGCTTCAAATAGGATGAATATCACCCTTAGGACTTTCACTTGCTCCCTTTCTGCTTCACAGAAAACCAAGGTATCATCTGCATATTGTAGGTGGGAGATCCTTCTGTTGATGTCTGCTCTGTTGGTCATTGTAAAGCCCCTGATCCAGCTATTTGTCTGTGCTATGTTCAGCATTTCATTCAATCCCTCCATGGCTATAATAAATAGAAAAGAGGAGAGAGGGTCCCCTTGCCTAAGCCCCCTCATTGAAGGAAAAAATCCAACTGGAGCTCCATTGATAAGGACTGAGAAGCTCACAGTAGATATACAGTATGTTATCCAGCTATTCCATTTTCCTCCAAATCCCATCCTCCTTAGTATGTCTAGAAGGTACCTCCAGTTCAAATGATCATATGCCTTCTCAGAGTCCAGCTTACATAGGATCCCAGGAGCTTTGCTTGAAATTCTTGTTTCTATGCACTAATTAGCTATCAAAACATCATCCATAATCTGTCTTCCCCTAATGAAAGTCATTTGTTGATCACCAACCAGTTTGTTGACCACCTTCTTTAGTCTTTCAGTCAGTAGCTTGGAAATGATCTTATAAATGCTACTAATCAGACTTATGGGTATGAAATCTTTTACCTCTTTGGCCCCTACCTTCTTAGGAATCAAAGCCACAAAGGTAGCATTCATACTTTTTTCAAATACACCTTGCTCATAGAAGTTCTGGACAGCTGCTACAACTTCCTTTTTTACCACCTCCCAGCAGTTGTTAAAGAAAGCCATTGAGAAGCCATCTGGTCCTGGTGCTTTGTCCCCTGCACATGCCTTGACACTGTCCCATATTTCTTGTTCTCCAAATGGGCTTTGCAACATTACATTGTCCTCATCTGTGATCATTTGGTTGATACTATTGAGCCTATTGGCCTCCATTCTTCTTCTTCTGTGTACAACAACTTATAGTATTTGATAACCTCCCTTTTGATGTCTTCTGGAGACTGCATAATCTCTCCTCCTACCAACAATTGGTCTATGTTGTTATATCTTCTGTGTGCATTAGCTGTTCTATGAAAAAACTTGGTGTTTCTGTCTCCCTCTTTTAACCATAGAGCCCTGGACCTCTGCCCCCATGCTATTTCTTCATTGCTAGCAATTTCCTCAAACACCAATGAAAGAGAGTTCTTGGAGAGGATCTCTTCTTCAGTCAGACTCCTTTGTACATGTATTTCTTCTATTTCTGCAAGTTGGCTGAGGACACTTGCCTTATGTTGAGCTAGGTTGCCTTGTAAAGTTCTACTCCACTCCTTGAGTTTGTTCTTCAGTGTTTGTAATTTAGAGACCAATATAAAGTCTGGCCTCCCTTCACAGTTGAAAGACTTCCACCATTCTTCAATTCTCTCTTTGAATCCCTCAGTCTGTAGCCACCAATTTTTAAATTTGAAATATGATTTGACTGGTTCCCAGCTTCCACATTTGAGCATCAATGGAGAGTGATCTGAATTCACCCTTTGCATCACCTGTTGTTTAATGCTTCTAAAATCTTCATTCCAGTCAGAAGAGATCAGAAATCTATCCAGTCTTGCTGCATTAACATGCCTATCCCCTTTTCTCCATGTGTAGTCCCCCTCGTAACTGAATATTAACCAACTCCATGTCTTCAATAAAGATTGAGAAATCCATCATTCCTCTAGAGATTCTGGTGCAATTCTTTTTTTTCCGAAGGATATCTCACAGTATTAAAATCCCCACACACCACCCATGGTTCAGTAAAGAGACCCCTAGCCCTTGCCAATTCCCACCATACTTCTTCCCTGATTCTTCTATCATTAGGAGCATATACAACTGATAAATGCCATATATAATCCTGAGTCTTGCCTAGGAATTTACATGTAAGAGTATGAACCCTTACCTCACATACTTCCCCCTCCCACACTCTACCATCCCACATTACTAAAATTCCCCCTGTTGTCCCACTAGCCTCCAATTGAGTATATTTCACCCACCTGTGACCCCAAAGGTCTCTAATTATCTCCCTAATATCCCCTTCAATTTTAGATTCTTGAAGGCAAACTATATCTGCTTTCCATTTAAGTAGCAGACTTTTAATAGCTCTCATTTTCCTCACCCTATTCAACCCCCTTACATTCCAAGATAATATGTTTACCATCATTAGTTCTGGCTGATGATACTTCCCCCTCTGCTTCTTGTCCATTGCTCTTGAAGTTACTACCTATTTCTAGGCCTTTTAGTTTTTTGAATCCCTTTTTCCTTGGTGTCTGGTTTACTGGAGACACTTCTTTCCCTTTATTTATTTGTCTTCTACTGTCAATTTTCACGAACAATTCCAAAGCTTCTCTTTCGCAACCATTAAAATCCAGCCCAAATTCTTTGCTGAGTTTAATGATGTTCTGGTGCACCCAGATAGATGCTTCGAATTCCAGGTCTTCTTCAGGCTCTAAGATCTGCTGGTTTAAAGGTACTGCTTCTTCAATTGGCCATGCATCGCACCTATATGTATCTGCTTCTTGCATGTGCATGCTGCTGCACTTCTCATTTTCTTTTGTTGTTCCTTCATTCCCTGCCTTGGGTGCAATTTCATTTTCCTCAATCAATATCATATGTTTTCTTCCTTCTTCCTCGTCTTCCTTCTCCTTTTCTTGCTTTCCTTCTTCTCTTCTTTCATCGCTGCTCTTGTCTTTTAATTCCTCCGCCAGTACTATAATTTGATCTCCCTTTAAAGGCTTGGACTGGATGGGTGTTAATTCTTCTTTAAAGGGGTCCGTTCTGGGACTTTGTGTGGGCTGGTTATAAGCCTTCTCTTCAGACAATGTTTGGGCTAAAAAGTCAGGGCCCAACTTCTTTATAACATTGGTCTGTTTGGTCTTGTTGTTATAATTTAAAAATTCAGATGACTTGTCACGTGAGGTACTAGGTTTAGACCAGATACCCTCGTGTCCTGTCATGACTTTAAAACCTCGAGCCCCTCCCTCTGTACTTTGGTTGTACTTTATTAACCGCTGGTCCAAGTTTTTATCTTCTTCTTCTTCAACAGCAATGGTCCTCGCCGGAGACTCACTCCAGATCTGCATTTTGAAGATCATTCCTTCGGATTCCACCTTCACCGATTTAGGAATTAAAGATCCATCTCGTTTGACCCTTATTCTTGCCCATTTCAAATGGTTCGTTAATTCCGTTTCCTCCTCTGTTTCGACCAAACCACCAGACATCTCCAATTTCTTTGAACAACTTTTGAGACCACAAATGGAGAGGAAGCCCCACTTTCCTTATCCATGCATATGTTATTCTTTCAAATGTCGGGATTGCTCCCACCGTTGGGCACCACCATTGGAGCTTCACTTTAAATTTCTTCCAAGACCATTCTATTTTCAGAACTTGGTCAGCCATTGCTTTCGATGGGAATTCAAAGAGGAATTTGTGCTTTTCCATCTCATAAAATTGATATCATTGGTTTGCTCCAAGAGATTGATGCCCATTTTCGAACCTCCGATAGAGTCACCAGTTCTGGACTGCCTTCTGGGAAGAACCCTACCAAGCATCTACCCAACAACTCATTACGCTTGTAGTTCCCATCTATATGAATGATACCTTCAGTTCCTTTAACTCTGGTATCATTCATTTCTCTACCTACCCATTTATGACTCCTGACAATGTTGGAGTATTGAAGTCCTTCTTCGACCTCCTTAGAGGCAGTAAAGACATTCCTCTGCAACCCCTCTTCAATGAACCTTTCTATCTTCATTGCAATATCCTGCCAGTCTGCATTGAATGCTGCCTCTGGGACAATAATGACCGATCTTCCCCTGCCTATTACTCTAATGATGGACATATAACGGCCATAGCTGTTGAAGTTCCTCGCACAGAATGTCTCTGACATTTGATCCTTGCTTTTCCACCTTTT
Source organism: Nicotiana paniculata (assembly GCA_005239505.1). Taxonomy (NCBI): domain Eukaryota; kingdom Viridiplantae; phylum Streptophyta; class Magnoliopsida; order Solanales; family Solanaceae; genus Nicotiana; species Nicotiana paniculata. The sequence goes on along the minus strand of ML343662.1, from coordinate 53,117 downwards.
CACATAATTCCCTTTTATCTTTGACGCTTCTTTCATGTTTTCACATAGCCAGATCATTGTCTTTCTGCTAAATGAAGTCCTTCTGATTAGGTTCCTACCACGTTCTGTCCATTCAAACCATTCCTCTGCAGCAGTTGTGTGTCTCTCTATCTCGTATGACTTGAACCCCACCGCAAAATATATAATGTTATCCTTCTTCATTGTAGGCATTTCTCGCCAGACTGGATGATTGAAAGACTATAACTAACTTAATTAAAAAAGAGAAAATGTTTTTTAATCAGTGAACACAGTAGGTGATCACAGGATTTTAGTAAAGAAAGGAAGATTCCGGTAAGAAAGGACACCGAAGAGGTTCTCTACAGTCCAAAGAAGTAGGAGAGAGAGAACGACCTTGGGAACTGTGCCCGGAAGAAAAAGCTTTAGAAGACCATGAGTCTATTGATCTGCTCTTGTATAAATGGGGTCTTAGGAGGAGAAAACTCAGCATCGACAAAACATTTTTTATAGGAAAACTCAGCAACACCCTTGAAACATTTCGTATAGCCTTCCCTATGATACCAGGAACTAGAAATGTGAGAACAAGACTTCTGAACAACTGCTTAGCTTGGACAGACACACCAAACACCGACAGCTATGAGCTTGGAGACTGAAAAAGGTACAATCAGAATTCTTAGAAGGTTTGACGTTAAAGTCATCGAAAGAGCAAGAGCAGCACTTCCTCCTGCTAGCCGAGTTAGTGCCACTCAACTAGATAGTGTTGCGGAAGTATAGCCAACCCTGTGACAAATTCTTGAGGTTGAAGCTTTAGCAGCAAAATAATATTGGAAAATTGAGGAGTGAAGAACAAAATAGAAACAAAAACTACAATGGAAGAGAAGAATTGGAGCTATACAAGACCAGAAAGCCCAACAGGCGAAGCTTCAGCAGCAGCACCTACTTCATCACTGATATTATTAATATGCCAAAGGTGCTAATCTGGATAGATAGTATCTATCAGCAAGACAACCAAATCCTAAAGCTGTTTGATAAAAAAACCAAAATTGGTTTAACCCTATTAGATTTTTTTTTTTTTGCAGTAGCCCGCGAAAGCTGGTCTCCACTACCATTTCCCTTATTTAAGTGTTGTGAACTGGCTGTAACTAAATTTATTTATTAAAAAGGAACAATCATACCAAAATTAGTTTCACTTCATTATGAAGTCATATGTTCAGTACCTCTTTCTTTGAGCCATAAACATTAAAAATACAGTCGAAGGCCAATCAAACATGAAGAGCATCGTAAAGGTGCACGATGATCATCACTTCTTAAGTTTTTTTTTCCTCATCACTTCTTAAGTTCTTCATTTTCTTCACAGGTTTGAGTGCTCAGAAGTACAACATCGATTAGCATGTTTAGAAAAGTAAATTTTCTTGTAAGAATTGTCTGCACATACGAGATATAAAAACTCTGAAACTTAGATCAAGAAGCACCATTCTGGCAAGGAACTTGCACATTTCTGCAATAGATGCTAAACGGTTATAACAATACTGAAGGATATTACAAAAGTCATTACTCATTAGGGATCAAGTGACAATCTGGACCTGAGTTTCTGACAAGAGATCAAGGATTAATAAAAATAAGTAGACACTAACATGACATGTCCAATCATTCTCTCTTTTGTCTTTTTCTTTATCTTTTAAGTTCTAGACAGTCCTTTCACTTTACTAGACACAATGCGACACAACTTCCAAATTCTATGCATCTTCTCTTCTAGTAGAAATTAATATAATAAACATCTGGAATGGATAAAGTAGATTGATATAGGCAACACAAGTGGATTTGAGATTGAAGTTTAGTTGATAGATTTTTTGTTTGAAACATAATATTCAGTCATTTATAGCAAACAAAGGTCATCAAACAAGTTTCCAATCTCTTTCATTTTACCATTTTAACGATTCCTAAATCGGGAAGGAAGATTATCAGCTTGGATTTAGACGTAGTTTTCTTTTTCACACTTTTAAACTATTTTAAAACTATGAAATGACGAAGTATGCTCCTTAATTTCACCACTCCACGGGCTCCCCTTCCCACAAATCGCACATTTATAAGAATACACATGTAATGTTTTTTCTAATGTACCTTAAATTCCAAATTTAGAGTGTCTCTGTATTTTGCATGCGTGCTCCTTAATTTCACCACTCCACGGGCTCCTCTTCCCACAAATCGCACATTTATAAGAATACACATGTAATGTTTTTTCTAATGTACCTTAAATTCCAAATTTAGAGTGTCTCTGTATTTTGCATGCCTGACATTACACTAGCACCTTTTCCTATGCTGCTTCGATGCTCCATAAAATTATTGATGCTTATTTATGACGCCTACATTCTAGGCCAAATATTATATAAACAAACATAGGCGAACCTTTAACAGATTCTAAGTTTTCTGCTGGCTAGAAGATAAAAAGCAAGAAGATAAAAAGCAAGAAGATAAAAAGTATATCCAACACCACTATTCACATTATCAAGCACTGCACTGATACAACTGGTAGAGGATATAGGTTTGTGGTGCCCATACCTTATCAAGTTAGTTGCCAAAGTCATAGCTTTTTCACTTGATGTGCATGCATTTAGACTACGTCGATTGATATGCCTCCTGTTACACAAGTCATAACATAGTTAATTTTATATTAAATTGATGAAGTTAGTTAATTTTATAAGTATAATAATCATTAAGATCACATCCTCCAAGAGTATCGAAGTATCTGTTCTGTGTACTAAGTTTGGGTCTACAAATTAGTAAGGAAGTAGCATCCTGGGAATTTTAAGTCTATTCAAGGAAAAGGATGAAGTTTTGGAATCTCCAAGAAGGCCATTAAAAAGATCTCAAGCTAAAGAGTTGTAGAACAAGGTCATCGGACATCAAGTGCAAATAAAGAAGTTGTTAATTGGGATGAAGAGCTCAAGGCTAAAGATATGAATCAGCTAAATGTTATAATTATTTTATGACTCAAATTCAAGTTGAAGAAGAAGTGGATTGGAGCCCCTCGAGCTAGGTATGGTAAGTTTAACATAATTGTCTAAAAGCTAAGCCACTAATCGTACAACTAATAAAATAAAGTCGGTCACTACTGAGACAGCTCATAAAAGTCGTTTCAGGTTCAAGGGCTAAAGCTTCTCTTAGGAGAATCCCTTCGCTACACTCGACTTAAAGGCACCTACGAACTCACTCATAAGGAAACTCATCAAGTAGGTCTTTCGAGTCTTTCAAGTACTGGCGAAGCTTTAATTGAAGACCTTTCAGTGCCCTTTCGTTTGGTCCCCTGGGTACCTTCTCCGCTCTTACAGGTAAGCATTTCAAGTAGATAAGATCATAAAAGAAGAAATGTGAAGGAGTAATGCCATTATGCACTATTATTTTAATCCGAAAATCAATCATTCCCAGCTTTGATATGAAGGTATGGGGGAGATCAAAAGGGAGTATGTTAGTCAAATAGAGGGCTCTCACGGGGGTGTAGTCCACGGCTTTAGCCTTAAGCTAGGTCGGGTTGTAGTTTTTGTATTGGGCGAACCCAAGCGTTAGCTAGCGCCGTTTAGTGGCGTGCAGGGAGTAGTCGTCTTGTTGCTGGTAGGTACGACTATGTGAGTTGACAACAATACACCGCGGTATGTGTGAGTCAAGATTTTACTTAGTGATCTGAAGGAGCAATTTGAATTACTGCAGACAGGTTTCCTCCCATATACCCCCGCTAATGCGTATTTCCTACCATATAAGAAAATAGAGAAAACTGCTAATCGCACCCACGTCGTAAACGGATGCCCTACCTGATCCATTTCAAATCCAGTCGGAGGTCTTCGAGCCTTGTTACAGACAAAAGTCCTGAACCACATTTTCTAAACGAACCAGAGCCAATCCGAATTGATCTTGTAAAAGATCTGCTATAGAACGAATATGTTTACTTTTCAAATGATTCATATCGTCAAGTGCACCCATTCCAAATTTCAGCCCAATCAAATGATCGGCGGCTGCCAATATATCTCGTGGTAACAAAAATGTATTGTTCTGGGGTATATCAAGGTTCAGTCTTCGGTTCATATTTCGTCGACCAATCCTTCCTAATTCACATCTTTGTTGAAAGAATTCAACAGTTTTGCATGACTCGTAATGAAGCTGGTCACTCTGTGTTTTAACAACATTTTGCTCCAAATTTGTGCATTTATTTGGTAGTTTATGTTGACGATATCACTATTACCGGTAACGATAAGGATGGTATCACTAGTTTGTAAGTCACATTTCTTTCGGCACTTCTAAATTAAAGATCTGAATAAATTGAAGCGCTCAGTCTAGCTCAAGTATTTTTATTGTACATCGGAAGTATGACTTAGACGTTTTTAAGGAGACATGAATGATGAGTTGTAGACCCATTGACACTCATATGGATCTGAATACTAAACTTCTGCTAGGACAGAGAGAGCTTCTTCGCAATCCTGCAAGATATAGGCGGCTCGTTGGTAAGTTGAATTGCCTCAAAGTGACTAAACCTGACATTTCTTGTCACGTGAGTGTTGTATGTCAGTTTATGGACTCTCCTTGTGATAGTCATTAGGATGCAGTTGTTTGAATTCTTCGGTATATAAAATCAACTCTAGGCACAAGACTGTTATTCGAGGATCGAGGTCATGAGCAGATAGTTGGATTACATATGCTGATTGGGCAGGATCACCCTCTGATAGACGTTCTATGTTCGGATATTGTATTTGAGTAGAGGTAGTTTGGTGTCCTAGAAGAGCAAGAAACAGAATGTGGTTGCTCGATTTAGTGCAGAAGCAGAATATCAAGCAACGACTATTGCAACGCGTGAGCTAGTTCGGATCAAACAATTGCTCAAAGAATTAAACTTTGGAGAAATCAGTCAACTGGAACTTGTGTGTGATAATCAAGTTGTCCTTCATATTGCATCAAATTTGGTGTTCCATGAGAGGACTAAATATTGAGATTGATTGCCACTTCGTTAGAGAAAAAATACTCCCGGTAGATATTGTTACGAAGTTTGTAAAGTCAAATGATTAGCTTGCAAATGTTTTTACCAAGTCTCTCACTGGGGTCCTTGTATTAGTTATATTTGTATCAATCTCGGTACATGACTTTTTTTTTATAAGGTAAATTGTATTAATCAAAAGCAAGAAAAAAAACTCTCATATACAAGAAGTATACCAAAAAGTAGAGAATTTACATCAAAACATGATTCTCTACAAAAGACGCCCAATCTTCTACACAAGTAGGGGCTATATGAGTGCACCAAAAAGCGATCAAAGATAAAAGACTATTCTTAAGATATGGAAAAGGAGACTCAATCCCCTCAAAGGATCTCTTATTTCTCTCCCCCCAAACTATTCACATGAGAGCTAACGGGGCAAACTTACATGCCTTTTGCTTTCTTCTTCTATGGAAACCGGCCCAGCTATATAACATTTCCTTTATAGTGCTTGGCATCACCCATTGAACACCAAAAAGATTCAGGAATGCCCTCCACAAACCCGAGGACACGGGGCAATGCAACAAAAGATGATTAACTTATATGCATCGGCTTGAGGGGAAGTGTTAAAGAATTAATGTATATAAGAGACTTAGTCCCACATCGGAATAGGAGTAGTATATGTTGTGTAGAATCTATATGCATATATAAAGGATGGCTTTAAGTAAGTGATATGACATGTGTCTTTGGCCAAGAATCACATTTATCTTTTTTCTCAAATTTTTGACATTTTTCCTATTTTTCATTTTTATGTGCTACAATAGAAAATCCAAAATTCACTTCTTAATTACATTCTCTTAATTACACCTCCATCCGTTACTCTTCTTTCTCTCGCATGTATTTTCAGTTTAGAAGCCTAAAAGTCTATACCATTAATTTAAATTGCAATAACGTACATATAAAACATAGAAGAATGTAGGCTTCTTCAATAGCCAATGCACTAAAAATCTCCCCAGTGCCTCCGGAACCAAACTTGCCCCTCTTTTTCTCTCTAGATATGCTTTCAACTGGTAACTTCTTATTATAATTGAATAGTATATTAGTTTGATAATCTCTTATAAGCTAGGATGATGACTTGACACCTCTCATAAGCTAGGATTACTATTTATCTCTTCTCTCATTTATTTGGCATTTTCCTTATTTTTCTCCTTATTTTTCTGTTAAGTACGTAATTATTTCTTTTTACTAAAAGATGTCACTTTTCAGATTCATTCGGTTACACTTTTTCATACGTTGTGAAGAAAACTCCTCACCAAAAGGGCTTTATAAATTTTTTGAAACATTTATTTCCCTTCCCATATTTAACAAGATCATTAGAAGTGAATTTCAAAAGTCAATCAATTGTTCCAATTTAAGTGCACTCAACATCCAGCGTTACTGCATTATTTTCTTCTCATTGGAAGGACTCTCTTTGAAACTGTTTGCGACTTCAAGGTCTACTTTTTTTTCTTTATATTATTCTACTTTATAATAATTTTATGGTTTGAGAATAGTGAAAATTGACTACTCTGGTTAGTTTTTCAATTTTATTTATGCAGATGATTACAAAATGAAACACAAAGCTCTTTTTGGTAGTTTTGATACTTCAAGGTTTTCTTAGTTTCTCTCTTTTCTATTTACTCTGCTTATTATACAAATAGTGAAAGTTGACTACTTTGGTTGGTTTTTTGGATGCAGATGATGCACAACATAAAGAGACGCATTGCAATGAGAATGTTAGCAGTATTGAGGCAAGTCACAAAGGGATCGACTTAACACAAGACTCTCGATGTATTTTCTTTCATTTTTCTTTTTTGTATGGCTCATTTCATATTGGTTCAGATTTCGCTGATGATTTTTTTGTGTTGACATAATGACAAAAAAACTTTAGTTTTTGTATTTGACGTTTAGTGCGGAGATCGGAGATCAATACTATAATAAACTCATTTTGTAATATTTTTTGGATTCTAACACTTTATGGACGGGTTAAACTCATAAAGTAATGTTTCTTGGATTTTAACAAACTCATTTTCCTCTTCTGATAAGCAATTAAATAGAGAGGCTATCCGGAATCAATCTAAACCATGTTAGATGCTATTAACTCATTCAAACTTAAGGTTTTTGTGTATATCTAATAGTTGCAACATACATATGAAAAAATATACACATAAGCTTATAATAAAAAGATGCATGAAAAAAGGTTAATGAAATCGATGGTGGGAAGTATGGTCAAAAGGAATCACCGGTTAAATAAAAAATTTTAACTGCATGAATAATTCAATACTTTTACTTTAGGCATTTTTTTGTTGTGTTGATGGGTTATCTCTTTTTATTTTTAATTCTTTAATTTGCTTATCGAGAAAAATATTCTCTAACACCCTTGCAACCAAAGAGGTTTATTTTCATCAAGATAAGCTTCAATTGTGTTCCTTTATTTTACCTCTAGTCGTAAGTTTTAATTTGAACTATTTAAATTTATACAATCTATTTTTAGATGTTTATATTAGTAATTTGACTTTGTTTATTTAAATACAAAGTATGTACTACTCAACAACAAGAAAATTATGTTGATAGAGCAAGGGGCTTTTCTCAAATCACTTTTTGTTGTTACTAAAAAAGTTTGTATTTCATTTATATATTTTTCATCTTTTAATATATGAATAATTATAATTTAAATAAGTTTATTTTAGTAATTAGTAGTCTTAAGATGAAATTTATCCAATTTTAATTTTAGTTTGAACTTAACTTAAATTTCTTTTGATATCATATACGAGACTTTTTGTTGCTAATAAAAATAAGTTTGTATTTCATTTATATATAATTTCATCTTTTAATATACGAATAATTATAATTGAAATACGTTTATTTCGTAATTAGTAGTCTTAAGATAAAATTTATCTAATTTTAATTTTACTTTGATATTTTTATATTCTTTGAATTTTTCTTAATTAGATAAAACTTAATTTATTGGTATCATATACGACCGCGCGATGCGCGGGCAAATTTACTAGTATAGATATAAATAGGACTCCTTATATTGTAGTAAAACAATATATCAATAGTATATTTTCTCCCGTGCCTTCTCACACGTGTTGCCTAAGGACAACAAATATGCTAGATGCAAAATCTTATAAATAAATAATTGTTGAGTTAATTAGTCCAACCTATGTTGCATGAGGATAGAAAATGCAGTATTATGAATTTACAACATACCTCGATATATCTGTTAATTCTGCTCTGCGACTTCTGTCATCCTCTGATACCACTTGAAACTGCAGTTCCTTAATCTTCTCATGAACCTGAAGCAATGACCAGAACATTACAGAATAAGACTAAGCATGGCAGAACACAAAAATCAACTTGTAGCAAGGATTAGAATAATGATGGTAAGATTTAACTGCTTAGAAATCCGAACGTGTAAATCAAACAAATAAGCCAATCTGAATAAACTTCCACCCTAGGACAAGCTGCCTAGTTGCGTTCCCTACCAGACGAGCAAATTAAATAACCAACTTACTGTTGGGAAAATCTCATTCAAATAGTATGATGTTGGAATATCGAAAAAGTAAGAGCAGTTGATGTTAAAGAAGGATTCACTTTTTATCTTTGACAACCGAGAAATCCCGAGGGCCAATGACGCATGGAAGCTGGATTGACATTTTAAACAAGGATAATTCTTTCTTTCTTTTCTCTTCAACTAAAGAGCAGGCTAAGCAAGCACCTCTATAAAGTATCTACATGCACTGGACTTCTGCTGTCACATTATAATACTATTCATTGTCTGTATTACCTTCTTATCATCATCAACAACAACACCAGTGTGCTCCCACAAGTGGGTCTGGGGAGGGTAGAGTGTATGCACACCTTACCCATACCTTATGAAGATAAAGAGGTGGTTTCATATAGACCCTCGGCTCAAGGCTAAAAAGTATTTGGGTAGTGGTCCGCAGCCTAAATACTCTGAGATGGTTCTTTCGCAGCACATTCACGAAAATAATTAAAAAAATGACCACCATGTCGTAAAACCTACTAATAAAGTAATAATCATACACAATAGTGATTGATAGGCACATGACAACATGCTAATATTAAGACGGCACTATAATGCACGAAAAGAATCCAATTCTTGGAAGAAAGTTATAATAGCTCAGGGTAGATGTCCTCAATTCCTAAACATGCATAAGCATAAGATAGAGGAGATTGCTAATTCATCTACAAGTCTATTAGCTGTAGACAACTATGGACTCCAACTGCCATACACCAAATATAGCTACATCCAAAGCACACTCAGGCAAAAATTGATTCAAAAGTTCTGCTTAATTGAATTGCATTTTACCCAAGTAGATGATAATCGCAGTACCACTCTCTCAAAGATCCTCACCCTATTTATGACAGCAGTAAAAAAGATATGCTATTCGCAGTTCTAAACAGAACAAATACCCTTAGAAGTTAGATTGACGCAAAGAACATATCCATTCAGAGGTTCATATAAAGATTTAAAAAGGGCAACTATGCATTTACCCTGTGCTACAACATTTCATCATCCTAAATGATAAGGACCTTTTCCCGTGGTCTAATGAATAAACACAGCCAGACCATAGGCTTTTTGACGGTTTTAGGATGAAGAGATGAATTTAAGTAATAAATAGATTTAGGGATTATTCTTTTGATAGGCAAAAAATATTCAAAACGATTTGCTGTACTCTATTATTAAACTAAAGTATACTCAGACAGCATAGGGAAAGTGGAACTATCAAAAGGACAATTAGAATGCAATGATTCAGATTTTCTTTATTCTTTCTAAATCTTAAAGCATCTCATGGGCTCCCTCCCATCTCCTATCTTTCTTTGATTTTCTCTCTTGTATCTTAGATAGCAAGTTGGGATCCTATGTCCTGGAGTTTTTCTACGCAAAAATGCACTCTCCAAGGGGTTCTCAAATAACTTATGAAAAGAATAAGAAAAGAAAAAGATCATGAAGGGAATTGCGGGATCTAAGGAAGCTCCTGACGAAGACTTTTACGAGCTATGAAACTTTTCCGTCAACTTCAAACTTTATCTTTATATCTCTGCTTTTCTTCATAGATTTTCTGACTGAAGAATATATTTGGGATTAGCATCTGTGTTGAGTATTCTTTGAGCCTTTGTGTTGGGTTATACTTTCCTCGTTCTGTAATACTGATATCTAATATTTAATTACATTCTCCGCCTTTATTCTAGAAACATGAACGCCATATGTGATCCACAAGTGCCTTGTTCACGTAAAATGAGGGTGTCAGCTTAAAATGAACTAGTTAATACCTCAGTTGTCCCATCAGTGAGCCTCTCCCAACTCTTAAGCAACTGAGATAACTTTGCAGCTGGTAAATCCCTGGCATGAAAATTCAAGTATCAACCAGATGAGTTGGAGAGAGAGACAGGATGCAGAAATGATTTACAGGAACCTTTTATCAGTTCAAAGTTAGCTAATACTGTGGGATAGTTCACATCCACAATTACTAGAATTCTCAAATGTTTTGCTTCACAACAAATACAGAACCTTTTTACTTTTCCTGTTACACAATCTTCTGAAGAATCTAATTTTGAATGCAGTAGTCTTCTCCTTACAGCAATACATAAAGGAAATTACTATAATAGGCGGATGCATAAACACCAAACTCATTCTTGTCGCCAGATGAAATCCCATCTGTGAGGGTTTTCTTTGTTTCTTTTCCCAGTGAAGAAACAACATGTTAATGCTAAATGTTGGAAATAAGCTATGACATACCTACCTCATTTTGCGGATGACCTGATTTATAAAATCAGCCTTTTGCTGTCTTAAATGATGATGATTATTTGACAACAAGCTCATGCCTTTTGCACTTTCAAGGTTATTATCAGATGACCTGGAGTTGTACAAGCCAGGATCCAATGCCTCCCAATACAAGTCCATCAGTGCAACTCTATGATATCTTCCAGCTTCATGCAAGCACTAAAATAACAATTTAGCTATGAAATAGAACTCCTTTCCAAGGTTTGCACAAATAACTAGATTTTCATTCAATAGCCACACTAGAGCATGTTCATGATATTCAGGCAGCAAATAGAAACAATCAGGACACAACAAAGAGATTTACTTAATAATAAGCTTTCAAACCTTGGAACTTCTAAATAATACAACTTCCAAAGAACATAAAATGAAAAGAGATAATGCAATATTAAGAAGGTGGTTGGTCCTGTAGCAAAGAGGGTCAAGCTTTGATCTTTCTTCTGGTAGCAACCGCAAAAGGTAGAAATTATAGAAGCAAAAGCAAATCCAGAAAAGGTATAGCGGTTTATTTGAAGTACTCAACTTAGAAAACAAGGTTTCGACTCCATAACTACAGTATTTCGATAAATTGTCAACTGGGCAACTGTGGGGTAGCATGATACCCTTCTGAAGCACTTCAACAATGATACTGGAAGTTGGAGAGAAATGAATCAGTTCCTAGAACCAACTATTTCGCCACAATTCATTAATCAAATGATGAAGACATTCTAACTATATGTGATTCATGAAATTTAACAACATTAATGAAAAGTTAGAGGATGATTGGCCATATCGTATCTTCACCAGATTTAGGTATCATGGGCATGAATTACATTAATCCAGTGTTATCAAAAGCGAGAAGCGCAAAAAAGCTCTGTGGTTTGTTGGGGCTTCAAGCGCAAAGAGCAAATAAAGCGTGGGCTTTAATGAAGAAAGGCGCAAATATGGACAAATAATGTGTAGTCCAAGACTAATATCTATAAACATCAATACCAAATATACGGACAAATAAATTGAAGAAAATTTACGATAAAGTGAAATATCAATTATTTAGTGTCACCTCTTCAAGATTATGCTCATTGACAAGGAAAAGTATGCCTTAGAGCCTTGATGATAACACTGAAGCGCCAACTAAGCAAGGCTAAGCGCTCAACATGTTTTGAGCCTTGCTTCTGGGCTTAAGCGCGCCTTTGATAACACTGCATTAATCTTAAAGAACAAAAAAATGTGAAGACCTTACCATAAGGAGAGATCTCCATAGTTTCTGCACTCTCTGCAGTTCCAATAATCCATGGGCTAGAGTCTTAACATTTGGTTCTACATGATTATTCCTGCTAAGAGATGAATATGGCTATTTAAGAGATACTCCTGACATATGCTCCACTTAGCAACCATCACAAAAGAAAAAGGGAAATCATGACACGAACCGTTGTACTGAAAAAGTCCTGTACGATGGAAGATCGAAAGCATGCTTAACCAATGCCTCTGGTAATTCAGCAAGTTCCTCACTGCACGACCTCTGAAATGGTTAAAAATCATAGGTGAAAAAAGTTATAAGATTTTGTCACTTTAAGGGATGCAGCTGAAGCAACTTGATCTGCACATGGTTACTAATGTGAATGTAAAACCACCACGAAACATATTCAAGCAAAAGCAACAATCACATGTCTTCTTTATCATCCAACATTAAATTGGCATCAGATATAAGACCTTCAGTCGTTAAGTTACATTAAGGCCACAGTCTGAAGAATTTCAACGAGGTTAGGATGTTTCACCAACTCAATCTCAAGAAATGGCAAAGCCTCTCTTAAGAACTAAGAAAATATATGGATTAAATCCAATAAATTTCAAAGTACTTGCAGTTTGAACAGCTAACAGAACAGTAGCTTTCCTTTACCTCTTTAAGGCAAAATTCCATGCCTCATTTAGACCCAGACACCAACCAAACAGAAAAGAGAGAAATCTGTAAATGTAAAGTTAATGAAACAGTTCTCACCTTATTATCTCCGTCATCAACTGAAAACTTGAGCATGAAGCTAAGAGGCTCAATGGAAAGTTGTTGGACTATTGCCATCTGGAAAAGGATTTTAGTCACTTGTAAGTAGATGACTGGACGAGTACATATAGATATCTAATCAAAGCAGATCCAATAAACATGGAATGGGAGTAGTCTTATTATTCAAGTACAAGAAAAAAAGACAAAAGTATGTCACAGACCTTTAAGGCTCTAACAAATGAAGTGACTGTTCCTTCTTGTTTTGAAAAATAGTTCCTCAATAGAGTCGCCACCTTGTGGCCAACACTAAAGCCAGCACAATCTTTTACCAGAACAGCCTCAATAATGGCATCCATCCTTTCAGCAGGTGATTTCAAGGTGAATATCGATGTAGACAAATGTTGAAGTGCACGTGAACTGAGCAAATTTCTGGGAGCATCAACACTTGTTGCAACACCCGCTATTAAGATGATTGGAATCTTAACAGCCCATTCACTGATAAACGAAATTATTATTGGCAAGTCTAACTATGCGGAAGTGTTACAACATGTAATTATACCAACTGCATAATTTGGTAACTGAACTCTAAAATGAAAAAGAAATGAGGTAAAGCTCTGCAAGAAATCATGAATTGATGTAGTTAATATGTGCATCATCAGAAATATCTTGTAGCAGGTACAACAAAATCAGTTTTATCCCTAAACAGGAAAATTCCTGCCTTAAACTAGGCCTCATTCTTCTTTCCGAAATATTTGAGGTTATATATAAGCTATGCATATCTGCGACTTGCAGCTCATATTTTTGCTCCCAAACTTCGTCAGCATTGCCGCCAAACTCCAGTCTAAATTAGGACACTTATTATTGCACGAACCTTTTGGCATATTAAATGCACCTTTTGAAAAACAACGTGGACATTAAATATGATATATGCAAGAAGTTCCAACTATGAGCTATAAGATGACATATACCCCCTCCAGCCACCTAGATTATGGCCTACTGTTCCAAAACCAATACACATTTCAATCTATCATAATTAAGCAATCTAACCTCAGCTACGATTAATTAAAATTATAAAATACGCCATCTGGAAGTAGTTTTGTGCAAGCCGTTTTAATACGGCAATGAAATTAAAATGAGACGCTTTGAACAATTAAATGACAGTACCTCAACATATTGATGAAATCTGATAAGAGAGTCCCAGAGCACTTCTCCAAATCCTCAATAATCACTACCACGGGGTTCTCATACTTCCCGTGGCCGTTATACCATGATGCTAAAAGGGACATTTCAGCTGCCTTAGAACCAAAACCATGAGCGAAGGTTATTAAAAGATAAATATCATATAAAATGTAGTTTAAATCAATGATGTACATCATTATAGACTTCTGCCTGCTTACTTCTACATCAACCATAAGCAATTGTCTCAACAACCCTCTTAGACAACCCCCAATGCCATTCTTGGTAGGAAAATCCAAGGAGGAAATATTTGCGACATGGTATCCACGAGATTTCAAGTTTAAACCAAGGTCAGCAAAAGTTAATATGTCATCGACAGTTTCGATATTCTCTGCAAACATTGACGTCAAAAGTCAATATTCAAGTTTCAAAAGTATAGTGATTAACAACTGTGAACCAAATAGGCATCAAATGGTTAATTTTAATCAGTTTTTCCACCAGCACATTGCATATTAATTTGAGGAAATGGGAGGGAAATGGAATGATCTGGTAATAACACAGAAGAGTCGGAAAAAATGCCACAAATTTACTGGATAAATTGAGATAGAAGATCTTTTTCAAAAACAAATCAAGAGATTTCAGAAAGAATAGGTTACAATCAGCAGAACTTGAGTCTTTAGCAATCTATATATCTAATCATTTGAAAGTGGATGACAATAATGAAGAAATGAAAGAGGGACTTACTGGTGAAAACCAGACCAGTGAAGAGCTTTTTAACTATACCGCCATTATTAACAAAAGGGTATGGAAGGCTTGAAGTTGATGGATCAACGGGCCCTCTACATGAACAAATCTCATCAAAAGATTCACAAACCCATTGTCCGATTTCATCAAACACATCAGCATTTATACTCGTCAAAACATCCTAGAAATTCAGTTTTTCAAACAGCAAGAAACAAGTAATTTAGCATCATCTTCCTTATACTCAATTGGACTAATAAAATTATCAAACACCCATAAAAGTGAAATTAAATTAGGGGAAGAAAAACCTTGATCTTGGATTCAATTTTTGACCACACACAGTGGAAAGCTTCCATTTTCAAGTCATCACTAGTATTTTCATTGCTTGATGATACTTTGGGTGAAGAATCAAGTCTTCTCTTCCGGGATTTTCCAGGATATTTTGCAGTAGATTCTGAAGACTTTGATGATTTGTGCAGCACGAAGTATGGCTGTAGATTTTTTGCAAGAGCAAACACCAAAAACAGTTACATTCTCCAAATAAAGTTTATAAAAAAGACGGAAATTGGATAAAGTAAAATTGCTATGAACCTGAAGATTGTTTTCTGCAAGTGGGTCTGTGAGAGGATCAGTATTTGGTGAATCCATCTATGAGGGAGAACAGGCATTAGTATTCAGAGACTGATTTAGGATTTTAGTGTTAGCCGGTTCAGACTTCTACTAAAGTAAACAACAAGTGAATCAAGTAACAAGTAAGCCAACAACAATTGAATGAAGCAACAAGTAGTAATTTCCAATATAAATTGAAATAAAGAGAAGAACCAATGAAACACATCATCATAAGAGCAATTAGCTTTTTCAGACCCATCAATATAAACTCGGAAAAATTGCCAGCTTAAATAATCAAACATAAAAATATTTACCAAAAATGAAAATTCAGAATTTAAAGCAGGAACGATGGTGTCTGTTGCGGCCGGTTGTGGTAGAAGGGACCCTATAGCGTGAGGGAGATGCTCTCTGGTGTTGAAGATTTTGAAGGTCTACTTTTTTCTTCTTCGTTATTTTCCAAATTGAAGGTCTGCTCTTTGTTGTGCTCATTTTTTTATTCTTTGGCGGGAAACCAATCGGCGGCGCTCCGTACCTGGGACTAGGGATCTAAAGCTGGGCTTTGGTTTTGACAAGAGCTATACTGATTTAGAAATTTAATTACCCTAACTATAGGGATTTTAATTTAATTATTTATTATAATTGATATATAATTTAACAGTTTTACACATTTTAATGTAAATTAAGCATCCCCTAATTATAGGGCTTTTAATTTGTACTGACATTTGGTAACCTGCAATTCTATAACGTACCCAACCCGTGGGAGAAATTTAAAAATGGTCATATTTATGTTTGGTTATAATTATATATTTTTAGTGCATTATTTACTTTACATTTTAAGTTCTTTAATGCTAAATTATATTATTTTCGTATTTAATTGAGTCTATTTCATGTGTAGGTACGTTAAAGATAAAATTAAAAGTACAATAAAGATTTTATATGTATTTTATACACTACAAGAATGAAGTTAGACTATTTAATTAGTGGATATTTAATTACAAATGAAGACAAAAAAGATAAATTAAAAAGAACAGAAAGAACAATGCAAAGGATTTTGAAAAAGAAAGAAACAAAATTGTGAATTGCAAAAGTTAGACAAAGAAACAGAAATGCAAAGATGAAGCAGCAGGCGAGGCAAGGGACGCTCCTCGCGTTAGGCTTCGCGACGCGAGGTCCAGCGCGGGTTGCTTAGCCCGTTCCATGTGGTGATACGTAGTCCGGGTTTCAAAGCTATGAATAAAAATAATACACATAAAATTATAATCGTATGATTGATGGGAAAAAAAATTATACTTCAGTGTAGCATATAAAGAACTTCTACTATTTTTTATTTTTATAGTTGTTATTTTCATTTTATAAATATTAGCTTGAGATAAATTTTAATGGAGTAATATGATTAGTGATAAGTTATCCCAACTTATTTGTGATTGAGGCGTTGTTGTTTTAGGTACGTTAACATATAATAACAAGTAAAATTTCATATCAAATCTAATATGACAATCTAGAAAATAACAACAACAACAAGGCAACAACCAGGGTAGAAAGGCTGTTTCTGAGAGAACAAAATGACAAAAGGAGACAAGACAATCTAGAAAATAAAATAATAAAATATTTTAACTTGTTTGCACGAATAGTATAAGAATGTTTACACAATTAGTGGACATAATATAAACTAGTAATTTCTTGCTACCGCATCCGAAAACAAATAAAATTGCAGTTTTTTAACTTGAAATTTGTGGGTTCTGTAGACATCAAAATTTTAAAGGATCAAGCTAAATCTTAAATTCAAGATACTACAACTCTACAAGACTCTTGAAATCCTAGGAGTCTATCAGGGTCTCTTGGAGGTTACTCTACCCTAAACTCTAACGTACACCTATATAAAGGGATACATATTCCCTTGAAGAGGCGTCTCAAAAATCCCATAAATTCTCGGGATATTCACAAAGGGATCAAGGCATACAATAATATTATGATCAATAGATGTTCTTCTTGATAATCAAATACTTTAAGATGAATATTCATACAATGATCGACTTTCATGGAGATCAAATAATCCAGAGAGGTCCGTATCATCCTACGTTCGAGAAATAAGTTGTTCCAATCCTTGAATCACGGAGATAATCAGGAGAGAAGAATCAAGGGAACAAACAAACTTGTACCCGCATCATTTTATCAATAAAATTATGTTTCTTCATATTTATATCGTGGTTGCAATTTATTTCTGTATCACATATAATTGTTGCAAGCAAATTGGCACGCCCGGTAGGACCAATTCTGCCCTTCATCTCTTCCGCCTGCAAATAAAAACTTAAAGTTTCAAGATTATCTGTTGTGATGGTCGGGTACTTCAAGTCTTGTCTTCAACTTTCAGCAAGCCGACACCTCGACAAACCTTGAAGTATGGGGCATTTGTAGATATCAAAATTTTAAAGGATCAAGCTAAATCCTAAATTAAAGATACTACAGAACTCTTGAAATTCTAGGAGTCTATCAGAGTTTCTTGGAGGTTACCCTACCCTAAACCCTAATGCATACCTATAAAAAGGGTCACATATTCCCTTTGAAGATGTGTCTCAAAAATCGCAAAAATTCTCGGGATCTTCACAAAGCAATCAAGGCATAAAATAATGTCATGATCAATAGATGTTCATCTTGATAATTAAATAATTCAAGAAGAATATCCATACAAAGATCGGCTTTCATGGAGATTAAAATAATCCAGAGAGATTTGTATCATTCAATGTTCGAGAATACGTTGATCCAGCCCTCGAATTACGGAGAACAATTCGGAGGAAGACTTAAGGGACAAATAGAGTTGTAACCGCAATGTTTATCAATAAATCATTTTATTCTTTTGTGGTTGCAGTTTATTTTCGTATGTTGAAAATTTATTGCAAACAAATTGGCATGCCCAATGAGACCAATTATGCCCTTAATCTCTTTCTCTTACAAATCAAAACTTCAAGTTTCAAGATTATCTGTTGTGATGGTGGGGTACTTCAAGTCTCGTCTTCAACATTCAGCAAGTCTACACCTCGACAAACCTTGAAGTAGGGGCATTTGTAGACACTGAAATTTTAACAGATCAAGATAAATCCAAATTCAAGACAACTCTTGAAATATTAGGAGTCTATTCGGGTTACTTGGTGACTACTCTACCCAAACTCTAATTCATGTTTATAAATAAGGCTACGTATGTCCTTCAAAGAGGATCTCAGCAATTTCATAAACTTCTGGAATATGCATAAAGAGATCAAATATACTATCTCGAAATTCTATATAAATTCATGGAATATTCACAAAGAGATCGAAGACATCAAATTAAATATTGTCTTTCTCAAAACCACCAAAGTGATCAACGAATGTTCTTCCTTTTCCTTGAGATCAAATACATCTTAAGAAAGTTCGCATCATTCTACATTCGAGAGAAATACGCTTGTTAAGCCCTCGAATCACGGAGAATGATCTAGAGAGAAGAATCAAGGGAACAAACAGAATTGTACCCGCATCATTTTATCAATAAATTATGTTTCTTCATATTTATATTGTGGTTGCAATTTATTTTTATATCACAAATAATTTGTTGCAAACAATACTTTTGAGAAAAACAGTTTGTATTTGGCCAAGCTTTTAGAAAGTGTTTCTAAGTGTATTTTTTTCAAAAGTGCTTTTCAAAAAGTGCATTTGGGGAGAAACTACTTTTTTCTGCTTCTCCAACACTCATATGTTTCTATTCAAAAACACTTTTCTTTTCTTCTAAAAGCTTGGCCAAACACTTCAACTTTGAAAAAAAAATCTGCTTTTGATCTTGGATAAGCTTCATCAAACAGACTATAAGTAAGTTACACAATATAGAGAGATGCATGCTTACAACATTATTTTTGTATGCATATTCATCAAATTTATTCTCATTTAAAATATTTCAGGAAGAAATAAATTTCATAAACTCAATTTTTCACGATCGCACATAGCGCGAGCAAATTTACTAGTTAGGTATATATGCAGTTCCCGCACTCCCCCCTGTGGAGCTTGCACTCACTTAATATTCTAGAGTTATAAGTTTGTTTGTCTTTTCCGTCTTAACTTTCATTTAAAATTATTTAGCTCACAACGTCATTTATTTATAAGTGATTTATCAAAAAGAAAAATTAATTTAATTTATGAAGGTCATATTTCATTCAACTCTAAAAGCCATTTTTACACATGAATAATAACTCGTTGTAGTCTTTTCTAGTAAATTTTAAACTGTAATAATGTATATGTAAATAGATTGAATTCATGCACGTCAACTCGTTCAAAAAATTGATCAAAACTAACTTTGTGAAATGTGACTTCTAATAATATTGTGGCTACTACAATCTTTGCTTTTCTTTTCAACCAAAGAAGGCTCTTGATTTAGAACGATGGATTAATACTATGTTTTGTTATAAAATAAAAATAATGCAGTAAAATATAAATAAGAAGAGACAGAAAGAATGAAGAACTCTTTTCTTCTTTCACTTTAGTGTATCATCTACCAATGTAAATTTTCATGCTTTTATAGGCAAGAAAAGGTAACTAAAAATCTATCTTGAATAGTGCAGAGATAGATATGTGGTAGAAAAATCTATCCTCCCACTATTTACATCTTGAAAATACATCCATACACTATTTACAGCATTCCCCCTTGGATTTTCATGTAAAATGAAAAAATGACTCGTAGACCTCACCGAGGAAAAACTCATTGGGAAAAAATCCTAGTAAAAGAAAATAGTACATAGTTATTTTCAATAAGCATTACTTGATGCCTCATTAAAAACCTTATCAGGAAAACACAGTGGGATAAAACATTGGTTAAGGAAAAAAAGAGTGCAACGCATATTTTACTCCCGCTGATGAAAAAAATCACTTAATGTCTCGAAGACGACGCATTCCAATCTTGTATATCAGTTTCTCAAATGTTGAGGTTGGTAATGCCTTAGTAAACAGATCCGCCAAATTATCACTTGAACGAACTTGTTGAACATCTATTTCACCATTCTTTTGAAGATCACGAGTGAAGAAGAATTTTGGTGAAATATGTTTTGTTCTGTCTCCTTTAATATATCCTCCTTTCAGTTGAGCTATACATGCATCATTGTCTTTATACAATGTTGTTGGAGTATTTTCTTTCAAAGAAAGACCACATGTTTCCTGAATATGTTGAGTTATTGATCTTAACCAAACGCATTCTCGACTTGCTTCGTGAATGGCTATTATCTCTGCATGATTTGAAGAAGTAGCAACCATAGTTTGTTTTGTTGAACGCCATGATATGTTTGTACCTCCACTTGTAAACAAATAGCCTGTCTGAGATCGAGCTTTATGGGGATCAGACAAATATCCTGCGTCTGCATAACCAATCAAAGATGACTTGGATCCATTTGGATAAAATAAACTCATATCAATGGTCCCTTGGAGGTATCTGAATATATGTTTAATACCATTCCAGTGTCTTTGTGTTGGCGAGGAACTAAATCTTGCCAATAAGCTTACTGAGAAAGCTATATCTAGTCGGGAATTATTGGCAAGATATATTAATGCCCCAATTGCACTAAGGTATGGTACTTCGGCACCAAGAAGCTCTTCAGCATTTTCATGAGGTCGGAATGTATCTTTCTCTATATCAAGTGATCTTACTACCATCCAGGTACTCAATGGATGTGCTTTATCCATATAGAGTCGCTTTAAAATCTTTTCGGTGTATGTTGATTGATGGACAAATATTCCATATTTCATATACTCAATTTTTAGACCAAGACAAAATCTTGTCTTTCCAAGATCTTTCATTTCAAATTATTTCTTCAAACAGTCTACTGCTTTTGGAAGCTCCCCAGGAGTTCCAATGATATTTAAATCATCAACATACACGGCGATTATAACAAATTCAGATCCAGACTTTTATAAAGACACAAGGACAAATTTGATCATTCTTGTACCCTTCTTTCAAGGCGATTGTACCACATACGACCTGATTGTTTCAATCCGTATAAAGATTTCTGAAGCTTTATTGAACAAGTTTCACGAGAACTTTTATGTGCTTCTGCAACTTTAAATCCCTCAGGTATTTTCATAAAAATTTCATTATCTAATGATCCATACAAATAGGCCGTGACAATATCCATTAGACGCATATCAAGTTTTTCATGCACTGCCATATTTATGAGATACCTGAAGGGATAGCATCTACTACAGGAGAATATGTCTCCATATAATCAATGTTAGGCTTTTGTGAAAACCCTTGTGCCACAGGTCGTGCTTTATATCCTACCTCTTCATTTTTATCATTTTGTTTTCGCACAAAAACCCATTTATACCCTACTGGCTTTATACCTCAGGCGTTCGAACTATGGGTCCAAAGATTTCACGTTTTTCAAGTGAAGTTAACTCTGCCTGAATAGCGTCTTTCCATTTTGGCCAATCATGTCTCTGTCTACATTCATCGACAGATTTTGGTTCAAGATCCTCATCTTGTTGCATTATTTCAACATCAACATTATAAGCAAAAATGTTATCGATAACAATATTATTTCGGTTCCATCTTTTTCCCATTGAGACGTAACTTATTGATATCTCTTCATTCTCATTATTTTCTGGTATCTGGACCTCCCCTCAGGTCTTATCATTTGTTAACTCTCGGGGCTCTTCTTGAGCCACTACCTCCGTGTTATAATCACTTTGATCATTTGCTCCTTTTCTTCTTCGAGGATTTTTATCTTTAGAACCGATTGGTCTACCACGTTTCAAGCGTGGCATAGACTCATTTGTCTTGTTTGATTGTCCTACCGGGATATCAACTCGAATTGGAGCATTAGCAGCTGGAATATGTGACTTAGTCACCCTTGGTAGGCGAGTGAATGCATCTGGCAATTGATTTGCAATATTTTACAAATAAATAATCTTTTGAACCTCTTGTTCACATTGATTTGTTCGGGGATCTAAATGAGACAGTGATAATGCATTCCAATCTATCTCTTTTTTCAACTGCTTATTTTTTCTCCCTAATGTTGGGTATACTTATTCATCAAAATGACAATCAGAAAATCTTGTCGTAAATAAATCTCCAGTCATCGGTTCTAGATATTTTATAATAGAAGGAGATTCATATCCAACATATATCCCCAACCTTTTTTGAGGACCCATATTTGTGCGTTGTAGTGGAGCAATTGGAACATATGTCGCACAACCAAAGATTCTAAGATGAGAAATATTTGGCTCCGACCAAAAGCCAATTGCAATGGGGAGACTTTATGATAACTTGTGGGCCTTTTCCACACAAGTGTTGCTGCATGCAAAATAGCATGTCCCCATACTGAAATAGGAAGTTTTGTTCTCATAAGCATTGGTCTAGCAATTAATTGGAGGCGTTTAATCAATGATTCTGATAGACCATTTTGTGTATGAACACGAGCAACTGGATGCTTAATTGTTATCCCAGTTGATATACAATAATCATTAAAGGCTTGGGATGTAAACTCACCAGCATTATCAAAACGAATTGTCTTAATTGCATAATCTGGAAATTGTGCTCTTAGCTTTATTATTTGAGCCAATAAACTCGCAAATGCCATATTGCGAGTCGATAGTAAGCATACATGTGACCATCTTGTAGATGCATCTACCAAAATCATATAATATCTGAATGGTCCACATGGAGGGTGAATGGGCCCACATATATCACCCTGTATACGTTCCAGAAATGCAGGGGATTCTATCATAACTTTAATAGTTGATGGTCTAATAATTAATTTGCCTTGAGAACATGCAGCACAAGAGAATTCCTTAAATTGAAGAATCTTATGGTTTTTCATCGAATGTCCATGTGAATTCTCAATTATCTTACGCATCATATTAGAACCAGGATGGTCCAACCGGTCATGCCAATTAATAAAATTATCTTGATTAGTAAGTTTTTCATTTACTACGACACGTGTTTCAATCCTGCTAATAGTTGTGTAGTATAAGCCGGAGGAAAGAGCAGGTAACATTTCAAGCACATATTTCTTACCGGACATTATTGTAGTAATATAAAAATATTCAATCTTTTCATCATCTGTAGTCTCAATATGATAGCCATTTTGGTGAATACCTTTGAAACTTAATAAGTTTCTTTGAGATTTACTACAATATAGTGCTTCATCAATAGCCAAATTTGTTCCGCCAGGTAGTAATAAATTGGCTATTCCAGAACCTTTAATTAATTTTGTACTACCGGATATTGTATTAATATTGGCTTCTTTCATTACCAAATAAGAGAAATATCTTTTATCCCTTAAAATAGTGTGTGTTGTAGCACTATCCAGAAGGCATATATCATCTTTATTAATCTTGAGTCTAACTGAAGACTGAAATTTTTTCATATTCTTCATTAAAAAAAATAAAAAGTACATCATAAGAAATATGAAAGACAAACAAAAAAAGAACAGTAAGAAATACACTAGGAATATAGAAACTAGCAACACATGATGCATTAGGAAAATACACTCAAGAAAAATAAACTAGTTTCAAACATAAAAAAAATGACAACTTTTATTATAACTTCATTCCCCAGTAAGATGATTAGTTCTTCAGTCAATATCCTCAAAGAAGTTTCCAGCTTCTAAATGAGTAATATTTGCTAGGCCTCCAAAATCGTCATCTTTATACGCAAGATGTGCCTCAGAATCATATTTGTTTGAGGGACCTGCTTCATCATCATTATTTTGGAAGGTTAAGTGTGCCTCCACATTATTTCCTTTCTTTCTAAGGAAGGCTTGATAAAGTTTGACAAAATGATCTGGCGTACGACAAATGCGTGCCCAATGACCTTTCATACCACATCGGTGACACATACTAATTTTATTTTTTGAAGGATTAATATGAGAACTCTTATTGTTCTTTAGTTTATTTCCACCATAATGACGATAATTATTTCGTCCCCTACCACGTCCACGTCTAAGACCATGTCCACGACCATGATAATTAGTTTTCTTTTCTTTCAAACTTATCATATGTTGCTACAACATTCACTTCCAAGAATGGAGCTGACCCGGTGGGACGGGCTTTATGATTTTTCATTAATAGAGTATTATTCTGTTCTGCCACAATTAGGCATATGATTAACTCAGAATATTTCTTAAAACCTTTTTCACGGTATTGCTGTTGTAGCGCCACATTTGAAGCGTGAAAAGTAAAAAATATTTTTTCCAATAAGTCCTCATCTGTGATAGTGTCTCCACATAGTTTTAATAGAGAACTTACTTTAAAGATAGCAGAATTATACTCACTTACAGTTTTTAAGTCTTTCAACCTTAAATATATCCACTCATATCGAGCTTTCGGTAATACCGTAAGTTTTAGGTGATCATATCAATTCTTCAAATTAATCCATAATTCAAGTGGATCTTTTACGGTTAAATATTCAATTTTTAACCCTTTATGTAGATGATGACGAAGGAAATCCATTGTCTTCACTTTATCCTGATTTGATGCTTCATTTCATTGTATAATAGTATTTCCAAGACCTTTAGCGTCAAGGTGAATTTCAGCATCAAGGACCCATGACAAATAATTCTTCCCCGTGATATCAAGTACGACAAATTCAAGTTTTGACAAAGTCGACATAGTAAAAACTACAATAAAAAAAATTGTAAAAGTAAATATAAGGATAATCGTGAAATAACAGAGATTATAATCAATTCAATAAACATATACGTAAGCTGGTGAGATTCTTTATGACATTAAGTAAAGTATTTTTGGAGTAGAAGTCACTTAATAAAATATGTATAACTCATCATAATTGTAGTTATATTATGTACATGAAATAGCAGTTAACATGGTTATATGAGAGTAAAGCGCTTGGTAAAGTTTACATGCAAAATATGCACAACATTATTTAGAATAACTTTAAAAGAAACATACTCGATCCGAGGAGGAGAATAAGCACAACTTAGAGATTATGGATGTTATAAAATAAAAACAATGCAATAAAATATAAATAAGAAGAGACAGAAAGAAGGAAGAACTCTTGTCTTCTTTCACTTTAGTGTATCATCTACCAATGTAAATTGCCATGCTTTTATATGCAAGAAAAGGTAACTTAAAATCTATCTTGAATAGTGCAGAGATAGATATGTGGTAGGAAAATCTATCCTCCCACTATTTACATCATGAAAATACATCCATACACTATTTACAACATGTTTTAATTTCTTCTTTTTATTAAGCCTTTTTTTCTTCTTGAATCCGAAATATCAGTTAAAAATAAGTTTTAACTATATCTAAATTTCATCGATGGAATAAAATTTTAAAGAGTAATATTGAAGATATCCAACAGTACAAACTGTAACTGTAAGTGGAAAACCAACATACCAAATTTATTTCAGTATGGTATTGGTGCAATGTTTTAAAAAAATCGAAAACAAAAATTACCAAACGAAAATCTTTCAAAACTGCACCAAAAGGACCGATGAACATCCCTAGTTCTGAATATCTTAGAAAACAAAAAGGAAAATGAAGAACCTAAATTTTCACAACGCCAGCAGGAAGTGTACATCAGTGGAGAAGTTCGAAAAGTATTCACTTAGAGCTGAGTTAATGGAACGGAAAAAGTAAGGAAAACAGATATGAAAAACTCAGCAAAGCAACAATGGTACAAATGGAATTACCCAACATAGACTGGGAATTCTCAGAGCTTGGTTTCTAATGCTAAACAAAGCAAGACAATCCTTGCAAAAGAGGCACGTTGCATTAGAATCTCCTCCTGGGACTTCTAGAACGATGACTGCGCGGCGACCTGTAAAGATGAGGATAGCTGCATATTAGACAATATTTTTTCAACCCGAAAACCTTACAGATGTTCTGGACATTCAAACACAGAATTTGCAGAAAAAGGGACGTATGCTCAAAAGACGAGGATAAAAAATGCTCAAAAGACGGTGGTCTCGTAAGTCAGTAGTCTCCTACCAGCTCAAAAAGGCATGACTGACTAGAAAATTCCTTAACTATATTACTTTTCTCTAACTCTTCCTATTTTTCTAGCAGAATGGAGATGCTACTCATGAACTGATATGTCTGAGCAACCCAATTATCAGTCTGTAGCTTCAACAATTACTAAGACGTTCCTGGCATTTTGAGCATAATAAAGACAGTTACACATCATTCTTTTTTGGGTGGATGTCTTAGAAACACCTATTACTACTGCAAGGTACCAAGGAGATACTGCTAATTTTGATAAATAAACAAGGATTAACAAACTTCCAGGAAAAGATGCGACTCTACTTGCAAAATTGCTGTCATAGAATCCTATCTTCAGGTTAGGTGTGAGTACGTCACATAGTCCCCAGCTACTCTTTTTCCCAACAAGGAAGATATCCCTGACAAGACACATGTCAGGTTCGAATGAAAAGTGTAAAGTTACCCTTTATTTGACTATAAATGACAACCTATACCCTGCACAGACACATTCCTAGTGTTTTTTTCCCCACCAATTCCACCACCTTCCACCCCTCCAAAAGCTAAATAAATGCCCAAACTGCTCCAGACACCTATCCTTGAGAGGGCGGCAAATGCATAAATCTTCACACAATCATCTTGTAACCATAATGCTAAGAGAACCTCTCCATCACTTGACATATTCATACAACCAAAAGAATCATATGTATTTTGCAAAAAGCAAACTTGAAAAATATACCGGATGAGAAATCTAACATAAGTTTGCAGTTGTTCTATTGGTGGTTCTGATAAAAAAAATTTTGGGTTGGGGGTGGGAGGAGGGGTTGCAAGACTATTGAGGACTAGTTTTAACCTCTGAACTAATCCTACTTTAAGTTCTGATTGGCACTTGTGAGACTTTTCTAGTTAGGTACAGAGGGATAAGTTATCAATTTTTGCCTACAATACGATCAATCGGAAACCTAGTTCGGAGATCTCAACTTGGATTGAATCAAATCTGGATCATCGGTAAAAGGAAACAAATCAACCAACTAAAAGCCTTCCGTCAGAAAACAGGGGAAAAATAGAAAAAAATTGAGTCAACTGAAGTATACATTGCCCATTATCTCCACATAGAAATGGCGTGATAGAGGTTAAAAGCTACATTAAAGTCAAGACACAAGCAAAAAATAAGAAATTTTGGTGTCAGCAAAAAGATGGTAGCCGGTTCCCCTGTCATAGGACATAGCAGGTATCTAATGAAATAGTAAAGGTACTCGCAAGTTGGCCCGGACACCACTGTCATAAAAAAAGGGGGAGGTCTAGACCCTAGTAATAGGTGTCATTTGATTCCACACACATAAATCCAGATGAATCAAGGGATCCAGCGTAACGGGTTGATATCTCTATCAACACAAAAGCATATGCGGGAGGCAAGTGACAATTCCACACTTATGAAGATGAAGGCTATACCTCAGTTAAATGACATGCAGTATTAGGCAGTTAAATGTCTTACATTTTGGTGTAAAAATAGCGTAGAAATTTTTTACACATTCTTTTTTTTGAGAATGGTAACATATTTGTATTGAATATAAGCATGGCTACACTAATTCAGTGTAACCATCCATAATTACAAAAGGGAGTACAAAGAGAGACACCTAAGTCTCTATAAAGCTCATAAGGGGTCTAAAATATCAAAAATACATTCACTCTCTTCAAAGCACTCCTGTTTACACCAAAAATCACCCCAAATAAAAGAGTGTAAGGCAGCTCATTTTCAACTTTTGTATAGGACTGTGTATATCTTCAAAACATCTTAGATTTCTTTCTTTCCAAATTATCCAACATATACATGCAGGGACAATCTTCCATCTCTTCTTCTGACTAGACTACTCTCCATCTCTTTTCCAACTTGTTAGAACTTCCTTGATTCTCCCTGGCATAACCCATCGGATCCCCCTCAGGTTGATGAATATCTTCCATATTTATCTGTGACACTGCAGTGCAAAAAGAGATGGTTGATTGTCTCATCGTCAGCTTCACATAAGTAAGATCTGGACCCCAACTGATATCCTCTCTTAATGAGATTATCTTGTATCAGGACAGCTTCTCTTGCTAAAAGCCAAATAAAACATGCCACTTTGTATGGTGTTCTTACTTTCCAAATCATCTTCCAAGGCCAACAACCAATCTGATTATTAGAATGGTTGTACTCCTTGTAAGCTGATCTAACAGAGAACATTCCTTCTTTCCCCCCTTGCCAAAGCATCCTATCTTCATTGTTGATGGTCCCTTTGAACTGTTCTAGGGTATTATAGAAATATGTCAGCCTCTCTATTTCCCAATCATATAGGAGTCTTCTATATGTGAGGTTCCATCCTTGGCCTGTCCAAAGCTCTCCAACAGATGATCTTTGTTGTTGATTCAGGTTGTAAATGTCCGGGAAGAGTTGCTTCAATGTTCTTTGTCCAAGCCATTTATCTTCCCAAAAGGATATTTTCATTCCATTTCCAACTTTGAGGCTGGAGTTGTTTCTGAACTTTGGCCATAGGTTTCTGATAGACCACCACAAACTCACCCCATAAGGAGTACTTACTGTTTTTGTTGTCCAACTACCTTCCATCCCATACCTTGACTGAATTACATTCTTCCACAAAGATTGCTCTGTTGTGGCAAACCTCCATAACCACTTCATCATCAGTGCTTGGTTCTGGATTTTCAAATTCCTGATCCCCATTCCCCCTTCCTTCCCATTACTTTCTTGATTCTCTCTGTTAGGATCTTTGAGATTATTTTGTAAACACTGCCTATCAGACTGAAATCTTTCAATTCTTTGGCTCCCACTTTCTTAGGAATCAAAGCCACCAAGGTAGCATTGAAACTTTTTTCGAAGACCCCATTAACTTGAAAATTCTGGACTGCAACTATCACATCTAGACTGATCGCTTCCCAACATTGAATGTAGAAGGCTTTGTCCCGTGCACATGTTTTGACATTCTCCCAGATTTCCTGTGGTTCAAATGGGCTCAATAACATCTGGTTATCTTCTGAACTAATAGTTGGGCAGTCCCTTGGGTTGCATTGTGGTTTCCACTCCTCAGCTTCTGTGTATAGGTTTTGGCAGAAAGTAACTATCTCCCTCTTGATGTCTTCAGGGTTCTCCACAATTTCCCCATTGACTTGTAACTTATCAATGTTGTTGTATCTTTTATGGGCATTTGCAGTTCTATGAAAGAACTTAGTATTTCTGTCACCTTCTTTCAACCATAAGGCCTGGACCTTTGCCTCCACGCTAACTCCTCCTTTCGAGCATTTTCCTCAAATTCTAGCAATAGAGTGGTTTTTTGTGTCTCTTCCTCATTCAGGCTCCTCAGTTCTTGTATCTCCTCAATTTCAGCAAGTTGATCAAGTATATGTTGTTTCTGTATCTTCAGATTGCCTTGTGTTGTCTTGCTCCATTCTTTGAGTTTCTCCTTCAGAGCTTTTAGCTTGAAAGCCAGGATATAATCAGGTCTGCCAGCACATGAAAAGGAGTCTCACCATGTTTTAATTCTATCCTTGAAGCCTTCAGTCAGCAGCCACCAATTCTCAAATTTGAAAAAAGATTTCACTGGTTCCCAATTCTCACACTGAAGCATCACCAGTGAGTGGTCGGAGGTAACCCTGTGTAGGATTGACTGCTTGATGTTTGTAAAACCTTCATCCCATTCCTCAGAGACTAGAATCCTGTCCAACCTAGCAGCAATGTTGTGATTTGTCCCTTTCTTCCATGTGAACTTTCCTCCTAGCAGTTGCAAATCAACTAAACCCATATCCTCAATAAAATCTGAGAAGTCTGCCATTGACCTGGTATACCTAAAACAATTCTTCTTCTCTGAAGGGTATCTAACAGTGTTGAAATCCCCACACATTACCCAAGGCTCAGTGAATAATCCCCTAGCAGCACCTACCTCCCACCATACTTCTTCTCTTTCAACTCTGTCATTAGGAGCATATATACTGGATAAGTGCCAAACAAACTCTTGTGCCTTGCCACTGAACTTACATGTGATGGAATACCTACCCACGCTACTGACTTCCCCTTCCCATGCCCTACTGTCCCACATAATGAGAATACCCCCTCTAGTTCCAGTTGCTTCTAGCTGAGCAAATTTCACCCATATTTTTTATCAACTCCCTCTTTCTGACTCTATTAAGTCCCCTAACATTCCAGGATACTATTTAATCATCATTGATTATCGATGGCAATAAACCCCNCCCCCCCCTTCTTGTACCATTGCTTTTGAAATTGCTCCCAATATCTAAGTTTTTTCACTTCTTTTCTTCCTTTCTTTTTTGGTGTGGCAACCTCCATTATCAATGATGTTGATTCCATTGAATCCCGCCTCTTGCCATCAATTTTCATGAATAATTGGAAAGCTTTCTTCTCGCACCCTTTGAATTCCACCCCAAACTCTTTACTCAACCTGATGATCTTTTGGTGCACCCAAATTGGTGCATCAAAATCTGGGTCCTTTTCTTCTTCATTATCTAGTGAATTTAGGGGAAGGACTTCTTCAATTGCCCAATCTCCAATTGTACTCTCCACTTCGAGCTACGTTTGTTCCCTTTGCTGCATGTCTGAAGTTGATTGCTCCTTGTCCTTAATTATCACCATGGCCTTTCCGCTGTTCTCTTTGGACTGGTCTTCCTCCTCGTCTGTGTCATCTGAGTTACCGACCTCTGTAGCCTTCTCTGTTTCCTTCGTCTTTTTTCCAAAGGGGGTTCCACTGTATTGGCCTGGATCTCTATTAATATGGGATCTTTTAACCCCTTATTTTGGGCCAAGGTTTTTGGACCTTTACCACAAAGGGCTATAGAATGGTCTAACAGCTTTGGACCCACAGAGAGCATTTTTTTGGGGCCCAAATCTTCAAATACTAACTTAGGGCCATTCTCACGTGTTACACTGGCACACATGCCAATTCTTTAAAACCCTCCCCATTCTTCGATGTGCCCACGTGATTATAGTACTGTGGAGCCGTTAAAAACTCCTTCCCCAGATGGATACCACCATTAACCATCGGTTCTTTTCTCCCTCTATTAACCTTCAGTCCTTGGCCTTCATCATCTTCCTCCCTTGAATCCATCGTTACTGTCGCCGGAATTTCACACCAGATGGGGATTTTGCATAAAAATCCATCACTTTCCATCTGTATTTCTCTCGGCACCCTACTCCCATCTCCGTTCACTTTTATTCTTGCCCATCGAAGATGATTTTTTAGGGCTGTTTCCTCTTCCGTTTCTAGCCATCCCCCACATTGGTTTCCTATTGTTCTGAGGACTTTATCTGACCACAAATTAATAGGTAAACCCAATAACCTAACCCACACCCAGTCTTGTTTCACCTCTTCCGGCTAGCAACCAGTGGTGGGTTTCCACCAGTCGAGACTCACTTTGGACTTCTGCCACTGCCATTCTCCCCTGAGAACGTGTTCTGCCTCCTTTCTTGTAGGAAATTCAAACAGAAATTGGGAGTCATTCATCTTGTGCACGTTTATGTTGATGGTGGATTTCCATGTGGTGCATGCCCATCTTCTGATATCGTTCAAAGTTGGAGATTCCTTCATAAAGATCATCACCTTGCCTACTATGCATCTGCTCAACACATCCTTCTCTGATAATTCTGAGCCTCCTGGGATCATGATTTTGGAGCTGTTGATTTTTATTGGGGATGATTTCGTGCCTTCAGCAGACCATCTATTGGTTCTGACTGCTTCAGTGTAGGAGGACTCCACCTTTGAAGTTCTCACAATCTAGGACTTCTTCTCTTTTTCTGGGAAATTAATGAGTCTTATAATTTTTCTAGCTATGTCTCCCCACCCTGCATTTAATGAGATTTCCGGTGTAATAATGACAGGCGTACTTTCCCCTTGCACAGCAATAAAACTGATGTACCTACCATATTCATTGATTTTAAGATTGCAAAAGTGTTCTGTATAATGGTCTTTCATGCTCCACCTTCTTATTGCCCTACTGTGTTCCTTTGATGCCACATTAAATACCTCTGTCACCCATTTCATGACTTTAATGCTGACATTTGATGTTCTCATCAATCAATTTTCTGCTACGTTCTACCCATTCAAACCATACTTCAGACTTAGAACTGATATTTTTAATGTCAAAAGACTTAAAGCCCGCATTGTAATAAATTCTGACACTGTCCATGGTTAACATATGAGATAACTTAATCTGATTTTCCGAGGTAGAAATCAAGGAAGAAAGGAAAAAAGGAAGGTGGAGGGATGAAATCCGGTGAAGGATCCCACCGGAAGGGTTGATCTACCCTCCTAGGAAGTAGGAGAGAGAGTGTCTTCAAAATGGTAAATTTACAAATCAAATGTGACTTGCAACTCAAGATGTTTTTACATATTTTTTGAGCTCAGAGAGTTGCAAATTCTGTTAAGCTATTATTGTACCTTCCTGATTCACATTTTCTTTTGCAAAATACTTGACCAAAAAACAAATTCTCCAGATAAAAATTAGGTCATACCATTTAAGCAGCTGCAAGTGTTGAAAAAGAGGTACTTTCAGTCTCTGCAAGTAATAGAAGTCCAAGGTGCTGATTTTTTTCTAAAAGAAGAGCAGCCCGGTGCACAAAGTTCCCGCTACGCGCGGGGTCAGGGAAGGACCGGAACCACAAGGGTCTAATGTAGGTAGCCTTATGCAAAAGGCTGTTTCCACGACTTGAACCTCCTGATTTTTACCCAAGAGAATAAATATGTGGCCTTGGGGAAACATTTGCCAACATTTAGAAAACACTGATTAAAAGTGAAAGTCTGTACTTGGTTCAGGCAGCATATTTGTGTAGCTATTCTAGTTTCCCCACAAATCATCCCTAACATGCACAAAAGAACATAAACTGGATTAACCAAGAAGATACCTCCTCCTAGCATTTCTCCTCCTAAAAGGACCTTTGCTGAATGCCCAATCAACATGTATTGGCTGAGTGAGCAGCTCTTTCCCATCCATTTCATTGATAGCTCTTTCTGCTTCTTCAAAGTTTTCATATTCAATAAGTGCATAACCCTGTTGAATTGGAAACCTTTATAAAAAAGAATAAAAATGATAACTGCTCCAAACTTAAGAAAAATGCAGAAACTAAACCAAAAACAAAGGAAAGTATCTAGCTGGAGTTGCTCAAAATTAACATAACATCAGATTCTGCTTTCTTCCATTTACCGCTATTGCGAAAATTCAACAAGGAAATGTTCTTATATAATTATACAGAACAAGGAACGTCGGTCATTTATAATTTTTAACACAATATTCTTGATCAAAAAAATTGCCATCATCAAGATAGTAATATTTTATCAGATTAAAGCATCCACGGAATGAAATTCGTATAACATCCTATATGTACAGAAGATTGGATGTCACACGTAGAAAACCATATTCTGTTAAGGTTTTCTATTTTTTGGTATACTTACTGCAAACGAGCGTATTTTGCGCCTCTTTTATGAAATTTTCTTACTTTGTCAAAAAAAATAAAAATGCAATTCGTATAACATCATGCATGCAACACTCAGAAAATGAAACCCAGAACCCAAAGCAGCAGCTAAACATTCCGAGAAAGAAAACCACCAGTTTACCTTGACAAATCCAGTACGACGATCCAGATTCAAATGCAAATTCTTGATCTCCCCGAACTCGCCAAATTCATTATGAATATCATCTTCTTGTGCCTCTTCGTTAACTCCAGTGACTAAAACAATCCATCCTTCAATGGCTGCAACATTTTCCCCCATTAGCCCTCTAATTCTTATTTAATCCTTTATTAATCTTACTGGTAACCTCAATAAAAGAAACGACACCATCCAGGTCAGAGGTATCATCTATCAGATATTTTAGGATGTTTATCATATCACAATTGCATAACCTGAAAAAATCTCAGATACCTAAGCATAAATTACATATTATCTAAGTGCTGATGACCAAACAAAATACAACTGATATCTCTGACTGAAATCAGCATATTTGATTCTGTTGTCCGACTTTTCAAATCTAAAGCATTTGCAATAGCTTATAGTGTTCAACAAACTGGAAAGAATAGTAATGAGATGATTATTGGCTGTGTACAAGGCCAGCAATCTCCTAAAAGCTAAGCAACAAGTGACAAATCGACAGCTACTATTTCTTATTAGATGTAAATTAAATAATAACTGAAACCCTATCCAAATAGTTCGCAAATTGGCAATGTCAAGAACATGAAGCTGGAGGCTCATAAGCATTATGCCCAAAGAAAAGAACCAAATTGCATCAGTATGTACATTTTAATACAAAAAGTTCCATTTCATGAGTGGACGTTTGTATTCACTTAATACAAACTACTATTTGCTTTAGTAGTATTCACTTAATAATTCAGATTGCATGCCAATCAGCTCCTCTCAGTTCCTCCTAAAGCAGCTCAAACAAGCTCTATTTATAGAATCTTCTCAAGGCTGTGCATCTCTAAATTTGGCATTGCCTTGATTTCAAATTGGTGCTCATGACAGCTTTTCTCCAAGTTGGCAAGTTGCAAATGTTGTGGTTAAAATGCTGCTCATGGTCCCTCTTTTCCAATTTTGCAAGTGGCTCCTTATTTTAATAAAATGTGCATTAAATTTTCTCATGTGTAACCATTCTTTTGATTTGGCAAATGGCATATGCCACTTTGCATTTGAAATAGTGTACTCATGATCTTTCTTTTTCTTTTTCAAGTTTTG
This sequence comes from Nicotiana paniculata, assembly GCA_005239505.1. NCBI lineage: Eukaryota > Viridiplantae > Streptophyta > Magnoliopsida > Solanales > Solanaceae > Nicotiana > Nicotiana paniculata. Next base: position 18,141 of record ML343662.1, on the reverse strand, counting down.
AGCTTTCCTTTTCAGCTCATATGGATCTTCTTTGCTAAAATTAGAAATTAAACTTCCGTGGCCAAGCTTTTTCATTGTTCATTCTTTTTTTATTTACTTTATTATTTAGTTTTAGTTTACACATGATAGTTCTCTTCTCAATGGGCCACAATTCAGATATAGGTGCGGGTGTGGTATCTACACTGGATTTGATCGACCTAACTTGGGTGCTTTGACTATACTTTATTTGGTCTCTAACCTAAAGATTCTCTAAACTACGTCCAGTGTAAAATTAGGGTATTCTAAACCTAGTGATTCTCTAATACAAGTCTTTAACCAGGCTAAAACGTCTCCTCAAAGGATTTTTACATTACCCGGGCTGTCAACCTCCGGACACAAAAATCCTAACCATAGAACTAAATTATACTCATATAGAACCATCTACCTGTTGAAATTATAAACTTCCTAGTGCTAGAGGTTCTCTAAATACAAGTCCCAAGCCAAACTAAAAAAACAAAATCTTATTCATTACATTAGACGAATTATCAACCTACTGCAACATTTTCCCTTTATTTGGATAAAAAATCTAAACAAAAGACAAAAAAGTGTAAGTAGCAATTTTGTTAGTGTTAGATAAAAGATGAGGAAATGGGAAACTAACAGCGTTCAGGTCCAGGGCCACCATCAGTGTCGAGAGAATCAAATCGAGCAGAGAGGCGAGCATTGCGTTCAGCCTCAGCAGCTTCTTCACGGAAACCACGGCCTTTGGTTTTCTTAGAAGCAGAAGAGCCGCCGCCAGTGATGGCTGATTTGAGCTTGGGAATGGGAGCCCTAGGCGACGAAGCGTCAACGTCTTCGTCCATCAGATCATCTTCCTCTGGCTCGAAATCTACTGCCTCCTCCGCGTTCGCCATTTTCGCCGCACTGGTTTTGGCTTTTGTTCTTGGTTTATTCACTGAATAATGGAGTAATGTATGAAAATGGGTGTAAAGTATACTTATCGAAGCTGTGTCCAGCCAAAAGCTGGGGATTCTACTTTGGAGGGAAGGGCTTTAGCCTTTAGGGCAATACCATCTTCATACGCTTGGCGGGTCGGGTCGGGTCGGGTCGGGTCATGTCGGGTCGGTTTTAAGGATGATTTATGTAGTTTCTTTGTTTAGATTCTCTCTCTTTGCAAATGATAAAAAGTACTATCTTTACAAGTGTTTTAAAAGGTTTTTTGGGATATACTTGAGGCTTGCCCCATGGGAGGGCCCTATCAAAACGTCACGAGACTCACGCATGGAGCTTAGTTTTGTGATGCTTACTCCTCAAGTATTTGTTTGTGCGTCCTACACATACCTAACATTCAACACTTGGGATTTGCCCAACAATTATTACTCAAATCATGTGTCAAATATTTTAATTAAACCCTCAAAAATCTTTAACAAATTAATTATTAAAGTTTTATTTATCTGTAGGAACTTGAAGATTGAGAGTAACTCAAATAACGAATCATAATATTGCATATATACTAAATGGGAACAACGTGAAGGTGAATATAATTTTAGCATTCTTCTAAAATAGATAGCCAAAATTTATACCTTTACGTGTTATTGGCCTTCATGTCTTAGTTTTATGTTTCTTAAAATTATAAAACTTTTATTATTTTGCCATTTGTAAGTAATTTTGTACTTATCATGAAGGAGTAATATTTTAAGTTACATCACGGGTGAAGTTTATTAATTATTTACTTTTAGGAAGGTAAAATATTAGTTTTAAGAATATTTATTAAGAAATATGATTTTTATTATTATTTAAAAGGTAAGACTTTATAATTTATTTGTATTTCATAGTAACATTAATGTTATTGATTGTTTATGTCGGTATAACATATTAGATATTTTATTTTTGATGTCTTTTTAGTTATTTGTAATTTTCTTAAACTTCTAACGTACTTCCTATATTTTTATGTTAATTTACTATTTGATTAATTTATAAATTAAAAATTTTAAAGTTTCATGGGACTTACGTCTCATACCTCGACCGCTTTATAGTAGATAAAATACTCCGCCTTACGTCCCCGCCTTTTAAAACACCGGCAATTACAGTCATTCCATATCACCAATTCCATGTCCTTGAATTGTGCAATCATTTTAACGGGATACTGAAGATGGAACTAATAGAAGTGCCAATCTCCACGAGTCTCAACTCTGAACCATTTCTCAAGGTTGGAAGAGTTCCCATCTACGTGCATGTGCTACAAATAGATGGTAGGTACATATGTTCCGTTAATTATTTACATAAAATTTTAAAAAATAGTTATATATAAGAGAAAAGTGTTAAATCAATTGATGTGAAAGATTCAACAGTCTTATAAATATTAAAAACTAATATTATTATATTAACATTATAATTAATTTCAAAAGAATTGGATATCATTTGTGTAGGCATGTAAAATTTATTGAATTTAAATTCAATAAATAATTTAGACCATATATTAAATATACAAATCCAAATAAATATTATGAGCTAATATAATTGGATTAATTATATAATTCCGATATAATTGGGCTAGCCCATTTAATTGGTATACAAATGATGAGCCCACTTCATTAGGCCCAAGATATCATCTTCCTAGAGGCCTAGTTTGATGCTACGCGTGAAATGATGTGGCACGCTAAGTCAAACGGAAGAGCCAACAAGATCATGTTACGTGTCAAAATGACAAGGCATGCCAAGTCACATTAAAGGCCAATGAAACCGCGCCACATATGCAAGTGACATGTTCTAGCTAATCAAATGCGCCCTTGTCACACTTCGATGTCACGACCCAAATTTTCCTCCGTTGGGTATCGTGATGGCACCTAGCCTTAGGGACTAGGTAAACCTAACATTTTCACTGATCAACAACAATGATAAAGGAATTCTAACAGTTTCGAAATAGAAATCTTGACAGAGTTTATAATTTTCCAAAACCCGGTAAATACAAGTCATAAGCTCTACGCCATCTTTCAACCGAATCTAAATACAACTGCCTAGAAATAATAAGTACAGTTGACATAAACAGAAATGTGACTTCGAAGCCTGCGAACGCAACAACAAGTTTACCTTGAGTCTCCTCATCAACGATCCATGCAGCTAACAATAACAATAACCTGGATCTGCATACAAAAATGCGCAGAAGTGTAGTACGAGCACACCACGGCGGTGCCCAGTAAGTATCAAGACTAACCTCTGTGAAGTAGTGACGAGGACTAGTCAAGACATCACTGGTCTAATAAGTAAAAAGATATAAATGTACGAATGACCGAAACATAATATCTATCTAACGATTTTTCGATGTAAATAACGGTACGATCGAATAATACAGAAGAAAATTCAATAATTACGATCAACGGACATCATAATAGAAATACGCAAAGAGAATGGAAAGAATGCAAGCCAAATATCGGGAACCACGACCCAATAAAACACTAGCAACTCAGCACTGCATCAATTTATTCACTCAAGACCTTAGCCAATAAACTCAATAAAACTGGTCAAACCTTCGAGTGAAAACCTTTAAATCGTGAGTTAATTTCGAAAGCTTTAAAGATATAATCATTTCGGAATAGAGAAATTTCTTCTTTGAAACATACTTTCTCTAAATGTATATTTATATATTTTTATAAAGAGAAAATTTTAAAATATAGTCTCTTCAAAATATGTGGTGTTCAAATATACTTTCTCAAATACTGCTCTTTCAAATATCATCAAAATACGTGGTGTTCAAATATACTTTCCCAAATAATGCTCTTTCAAATATCATTTTTCTGCAAGACAAATACTTTTCAAATATACTTTCGAAATAAAAGTCCTTCAGACATAACTTTTCTTGGAGATAATTGCTTTCAGCTATACTTTTCAATATATAAAACCACCGGAACTCAGTCCGCAACTCAGAATTTGTCATGCAATGCAGTACAAGGAGAAAGCTCCCGGAATCTCGTCCGTAGTCCCAATTTAAATATGCGATGCAGTACAGGGGGAAAGCCCTCGGATCTCGGTCTGTAGTCCCAATTTAAATATGCAATGCAGTACAGGGGGAAAGCTCCCGGATCTCGCTCCGTAGTCCCAATTTAAATATGCAATGCGGTACAGGGGAAAGCTCCCGGATCTCGGTCCGTAGTCCCAATTTAAATATGCAATGCAACCACTAAGGAAAACAACCATAATGCGATATAAACAACATATATTGCCACAACCGGTGCAAAAGCAAACAAGACCGAATGCAAAGTGCGATGAGGAAATCAATACAAAGACTTAAATCACAAAAAAGGTAAAAACTCACTCATAAGAAGTAGCCACAGAAAGGAATTCCAAGCACAAAGAGAAGCAGCATAACGAGGGGAAAATAAGGCAAATATAGCAACGATTTTATATATTCAAGTTCGCAACCAAGAAACCAAATCATCCCGGCAAGGGAATCAGCTATAACCAATCTCACTTAGACAATTAGCTTCACCGAATAAACTCAGCTTGAACAATGCTCAGTAAATAGGTAGCATCAAAGAATTACCATCAACATGGGCGGTCATCAAGTAAACCTAAGTAGTACTTAAGGGAAAATCGTTTAAATCACAATGTACGACTCACGGGTATGCTTGACACCAACGTATAGATATTCCAATTACTTGTTAGACAATTATAGGGCGAGATTATACTGGTTTTAGTCACATAGGCAGTGTATGATGAAAGATATAGTATAACGGTAGGAAAGGCAAGGTCCTCATTTAAGTTAATTAAGATCAAATAAGAAACAAGGAATGCTAGGCAAGTACTTCTAATTTGAGCAGGGAGAGATGAAACTAGAAATCAGGAATTCAGATATAACAATTTCAATTAATACACGGGGAACATAAGGACCTAAAATCCCTAAAGGGCAATCTATTTGCAAATAAGTCCAAGTACGCACTCGTCACCTCGCGTACACGGACTACAATCAACATAAAAGACTCAATCCTAAGGGGTAGTTCCCCCACACAAGGTTAGGCAAGATACTTACCTCAAAGACGATAACCCGGTACTCAAAAATAGACTTCTCGGGTGGGAAGACCTCCGAATGGCTCAAACTCAACTAAAACAACTTCAAAATATATATAAAACGTATAAGGAACTATTCCGAATAATAAAGTCTCAATCTTTATAATATTATAAAGAACTATTCCGATACGAGTTCACCCATACTAAATTTATCCAATTTCGATAACATTTGGTATTTCAAATCATGATTTTTCGTTTTAGAAGTTTTCTTCAAAAACCCACAATTCCCTCAACCCAAAACACAAATTAAATGATAAAAACAAAGAACTAGTTCATGAAATATAATTAATTATAGTGGAAGAACACTTAACCATTAGGTTTGGGTGAAAAACCCTCAAAATCGCTCTCAAATACGAGGTCCAAAGCTCAAAATGTGAAGAAAATGGCTAACCCTCGTTTATATGAATCTGCCCAGGACATCCGTACCTGCGACCACTTAACCGCACATGCGCATCTACCCGCACCTGCGCCCCAAAGTTCCGCACCTGCGGAGGCTGCCTAGTCCGCTTATCCTCGCACCTGCGTGCTCTTTGCCGCACCTGCAATCCCCTATCCGCAGGCGCGACCACACCAGAACAGCAACACCAGCTGCATTTCCAACTTCAAGCCTTCTGATAACCATCTTAAACCATCCCGAGCCCCTCGGGACCTCAACCAAATACACCAATAGGTCACATACCAACGCATGAACTTAGTCAAATTTTTGGAACACCCAAAACAACATTAAAACACCGAATAAATCTCGGATTCAAGCCTAGAATTTCTAAACTTCAAAAATACGCCAACGATGCCAAAACCAATCCAAACCACATCCGAATAACCTGAAATTTTGCGCACAAGCCACAAATGATGCTACGAACCTATTACAACTTCCAAAATTCCATTTCGACCCCGATATCAAAATTTCACCCATCGGCCGAAATCACCGAAATCCTAATTTTCGCCAAATTACCTCAAATCACTATACGGACCTCCAAATCCAATTTCGGACACGCGCGTAAGTCCAAAATCATCATACGAAGTTGTTGACATTAACCAAAACTTATTCCGAGGCCATCTACACAAAAGTCAAACCTCCGATCAAATTACTTCACTTAAGCTTCAAAATTTGAAATTCTCTCCCAAACTGACTCTAGATTAACCGGTAACTGAATCTAACCACACACACAGGTCGATATACATAGAGTGAGGCTGCTTATGACCTTATACCACCAAATGGAGCTTAAATTCTCAAAACGACCGGTCGAGTCGTTACATTTGATTTGATTGGTCGGAAAGAGTTTGTTCTTATCATAAATCTTCCCCCCCCCCCACAACGATAAATATGGGGCTTCATAACCCATAAAAGACACTAGAAATCATAACAAGAAGCAAGAAAGAGCTCGTGGATCAAACGCTGCAAATTCCTCCGCAAGTTTCTTGCTTCAAGCAATCAAGTTCAAGTTCAACAATCAAGTTCAAGCTCAAGAACAAAGAACAAACCAAGTTCAAGCTCAAAAGCAAAGAACAAACCAAGCTCAAGCTCAAGAACAAAGAACAAAACAAAATTCAAGGAGTACGGGTTCACATTAAAGTTCGTGCTAGTTGAATTCAAGATCATCATTAGGAACAACAAATATAGATTCAAAACTAATCTCAAAGGCTCTTGAATTTATTTACTATTGGAAAGAATAATTAGAGGATTCATAGAGATTGTAACACTCAAATATTTGAAATAAAATACTACGATTGTTGTAATATTTTTCGGTCTTGATTTTATTTTCTCAACGCAAATTTATTGTCTACAAGTTCTGGCACGCTCAGTGGGACAATCTCTACCTCTCATCTCAACTTTTCAATCACCAAAGTTCGAGAACATCGAAATGGCTTCACAGAAAATCAACTTCCTATCAACTTCCATTAAGGCTGCTAATTCCAAGTTCTATGCTGATGTGGAAAATATACTCGATGTTACCTTTAAAAGATTTGAGCCAGTTACAAGGAACAAAGCAAGCTCTTTAGGACAACAAGCACTCCAAGTGTCATCTGTATCAACTCCTATTTTAGGATCTTCATCCTCAAAAGGAGTGAGATCTTCTATAAGCACGACCTAAAAAGGGAACAACGTCGTCGAAATGATGGAAAAGGTTCTTGCCCAACTTAGTTTGTCTAAGACCAAGAAACCCTTTGTGCAAGCCGATGATGATGACTTCAGCGTTGGATCTACTATAGCCTCCATTAATGCGACCTCTGAGATTTATCCCAATAATGACCTATATCATTCTTCATCCTCAATGTCGATCATGCAAGTAATGGTTATTTAAGCTTCTACCATAGAATAACAACTTGCAAATTTGACGAAAGCAGTTAAAGGCTTGGCAAAGCGCATGCATGATCAAGATGCTAAACTTTTAAAGTTAACATTTAAATTGGATAGCATGGTAGAAGGAGAATCCACACAAACACATTTAAATATTCAAAGGTCACTAGAAAAAGGAGACTCTTCAGAAAAGCAAGCAACGACAGCCAAGGAGATCCAAGTCTCTGTCGAAGGTCTGATTCCTATTGAGAAATTAAATGACTTCATCATGAAGGCTATCAAAGATAATCCTGAGTCGTCGTCCAAATTATATCTCACATATGCAAAGTCGTATACGCAAAGAATTGATAACTTGAAGATGCATGTTGGTTATCAACCTCCTAAGTTGCGACAATTCGACAGTATGGGAAATCCGAAACAACATGTAACACACTTTGTTGAAACTTGCAACAATGCTGGAATGTACAATGATTATCTTGTCAAACAATTTGTTCGATCTATCAAAGGTAATGCATTCGATTGGTACACAGATCTCAAATCTGGTTCAATCGATAGTTGGGAGCAGTTAGAGCATGAGTTTCTCAATTATTTCTATAGCACAAGACGAATCTTAATCATGATCGAACTTGCAAACGCTCATCAACGAAAGGATGAACTAGTTATTGACTTCATCAACCGCTGGAGGAGCTTAAGCCTCAACTGCAAAGATCGCCGTTGTGAGACTTCTAGCATCGAAATATGCATTCAAGGCATGCCTTGAGTCTTCGCTATATCTTACAAGGCATAAAGTCCAAAACACTTGGAGAACTAGAAACTCATTCACATGATATGGAATTGAGTATGGCTGCAAGTGGAGAAAAAAAAGTTTCCTGGCTTTGAGCCTCATGATGAAATAGAAGCAGAGGATGCTGAGAATGGGGGCAAGTATTCATCTGAAGATGAAGATTCCATGCATGTTGCAATGCTCCTTAATGCATGAGCTGCAAGTTATAATGCTCCTCAACGCACGAGCTTAAACTGCAAGTTATAATGCTCCTTTACGCACGAGCCTAAATTGCAAGTTATAATGCCTCTTGGTACACGAGTATATATTGAATGTCACGAAGCTCCCCAATTTTGAACTAAATCTTTCAAGTGGCAAATCTCTCCAAATACGAGCAAAGACTCGATTCGAAAGCTCTTCAAAGTCGAGCAAGGACTTTAAATCGCAAAGTTTTACAAATTCGAGCCAAACTTCAAGACGTAAAGCTCTTTAAATTCAGCAAAGTCTTCAAGTTTTAAAGCTCTTCAAATTTGAGAAAATTGTTCAATTTGCAAAGCTCCTCAAAAAATGATCTTAAATTACAAGTCACTACGCTCCTTGACGCACGAGCTTAAACTGCACGTTCCTACACTCCTGGCCTGCATGAGTCTAAATTGTATGCGTCCCACCACAAAAAATCTGCTAGGTTGAAAACCTCAAAAGAGGCGGCTTAGGCAAAAGTTAGGACATAAAAAAAGGGCTCGCTAGGTTGAAAACCTCGAAAGAGGCAGCCTAGGCCAATGTTAGGATATAAACAAAATTAAAAAAAACACCTATTATGAACTAAAGTACGACTTGATCCTCTTCACCGAGGCACGCAGGCAGCTTAGAGTTTCATTCTGAGTTCAGTCGCATAAGTTCAAAAGATGCATATTGCCCTAGTCGTTTTCCAAATGAAGTATTATGGAAATGATTCATTCAAACAACACTTGAAAATCAGGCTAAAATTTCATTCTTCTTTTAAACTATGGATCTCATATGACTTAGAAGGGGAAAGCCTCCATGATAAACCAATGTCTTCAATGGGGAGATTATAGTCTTTTAGGAGGCTACCAAGTATTTGCAATGAAGTTTTGGGATTCACTATGTCTTCATGTTCACCAAATCTTTAAGTCCTCCGGTCTTCGCGTTTGCTGCTCTTCTAATTGAAATATTTAAGCCCTCGAAATCTCCAAGTTGAAGTCTTCATGTCCGTCGGTCTTTAAGTTGAAGTCTCCAAGTTGAAATCTTCAAGTCCGTCGGTCTTCAAGTTGAAGTCTTCACGTTCGCCACTCTTCAAGTTGAAATATTTAAGCCATCCAAGTCTCCAAGTTGAAGTCTTCATGTCCGTCGGTCTTTAAGTTGAAGTCTCCAAGTTGAAATCTTCAAGTCCGTCGGTCTTCAAGTTGAAGTCTTCACGTTCGCCACTCTTCAAGTTGAAATATTTAAGCCATCCAAGTCTCCAAGTTGAAGTCTTCAAGTCCGTAAATCTTCAAAGTTTTCCAAGTGCTCAAGTTGATGTCGTCAAGTCGATGTCGTTTCGAGTTGAAGCTTTATAACTTTCCAATATTAAGGTGTACATATAAGTCCCTTTACACCTTAAGTTAACCTCTTCGTGGGTTTGTCCTTAAAAGGAATTATAATTTTCCAATCTTAAGGTGGACATTTAAGTCCCTTTGCACCTTAAATTGGCCTCTTCGTGGGTTTGTCCTTAAAATGAACTATACTTTCCAATCTTAAGGTGAACATGTAAGTCTCTATAATATCCGGACCATCTTGAGAGTAATATCTCCGATAGTCAGGCCACATTGAGAGTAATCTCTACGATAGTCGGGTCATTTTGAGAGTAATCTCTCTAATAACCGAGCCATATTGAGAGTAATCTCTCCGATAGTCGAGCCACATTGAGAGTAATAGTCGATCCACATTGAGAGTAATCTCTCCAATATTCGAGCCACACTGAGAGTAATCTCTCCGATAGTCGAGCCATATTGAGAGTAATCTCTCCGATAGTCGGATCATCTTGAGAGTAATCTCTCTGATAATTGGGCCATGAGAGTAATCTTTCCAATATTTGAGCGGGGATGAGTACCCATTCCCTCACACCCTGTGATTGTCTTCTTCATGCCTGAATCATCTCGTTAAACAAGAACATATCTTTCTTGTTTGACCTAAAAAAAATAATAAAGAAAGAAAAGCAAAAGAAAATAAGAAGAAATTACATTCGCGTCAGTGCTTTCAAGTCGTCAAATGTAGACTCAAAGTGGTTTGAAAGCGCTGAAAGTGATGCAAATGGAATAAAAAGTATACTATATTTATAGATGTCAAAAGGCGATGAAAGTGAAGTGCCGATGTGGGATCGAGTGTATGAGGTGGATACTACAATTCTTTTTCCGTGTGGGATTTGTCTGGTTACAGCGACGACAATGAATCCAAGATGGACTCGAATTGTTGTAATAATTGCAAAGCTAATATAAAATTGTGTCACAATGAGGAAACATTTCCTTTCCCAAAAGGTACCGCAGATGTCAGGCGGCAATTATGATTTCATATTGAAATCACAACTTTCAATAGTTTTGTCTTATCCCTATTTAAATTAAATGGTCATTATATTGTTTAAATAATTGACCGGGTGTACACGTAACAAAATCACATGGACAATCTTTTGTGCTCTAAACTGTCCTAAGCCAAATCTGATAGACCGCCAGTACTTCATTACTCGTTTTCGATTTTGACAAGTCTACACCTCAACGAGTCTCGAAGTAGGGGACATTTGTAGGTATGTAAAATTGAATTTAAATTCAATAAATAATTTGGACCATGTTTTAAATATACTAGTCCAAATAAATATTATGAGTTAATATAATTGGATTAATTACATAAGTCCAATATAATTGGGCTAGCCCATTTAATTGGGCTACAAATAATGAGTCCACTTCATTAGGCCCAAAATATCATCTTCCTAGAGGCCCAATTTGGTGCCACACGTGAAATGACATGGCACGCTAAATCAAACGGAAGAGACAATAGGATCATGCTACGTGTCAAAATGACAAGGCATGCTAAGTCACATTAAAAGGCCAGCGAATTCGCGTCACGTGTGCAAGTGACATGTTCTGGCCAATCAAATGCGGCCTTGTCACACTTCAATTTAATTTTTCGTTTGTTTTATCATAACTCTTCCTTCCCACAACTATAAATAGGGGTTTTCATAACCCAGAAAAGACACCAAAAGTCATAACAAGAAGCAAGAAAGAGCTCGTGGATCAAACGTTGCAAATTTCTTCGCAAGTTTCAAGTTTCAAGCAATCAAGTTCAAGTTCAACAATCAAGTTCAAGCTCAAGAACAAAGAACAAACCAAGTTCAAGCTCAAGAATGAAGAACAAACGAAATTCAAGCTCAAGAATGAAGAACAAACGAAATTCAAGCTCAAGAACGAAGAACAAATCAAGATTCAAGGAGTACGAGTTCAAATCAAAGTTCGTGCTAGTTGAATTTAAGATCATCGTTCGTGACAACAAATATAGATTCAAGACCAAGCTCAAAGTCCCTTGAATTTATTTACTATTGGAAAGAAGAATCAAAGGATTCATAGATATTGTAACACTCAAATATTTGAAATAAAATGCTACGATTACTGCAATATTTTTAAGTCTTGATTTTATTTTATCGACGCAAATTTATTGTCTACAGTCGAGTCTGCAAAGATCACCCGTTTAGTTAAATTTTAGTTCAATATAGTTTTGTATTATGGATAGAAATACATAATGTGTTTAGAGATATGCTATTTGGTCTAATCATATTTGATACTTATTTGCTGGCGATGTTTTTTGCATCGCTTTGGCTACTCTCTCGGAAGTAAAGCTCATGTTAAGTATTGATATTGATATCTCTCCAATGAAATATTATAATTTTTTATGAGAAAATATATTGCAGAAAATATAATCCAACATTGTAGAAGCTTGTATGGCTATGTGCTTTATCGATTGTTATTGTAAAACATAAGCATATTGAAAAATATTTTCGGATGAATTTAAAGGATATTCTTCATTCCTTATGAAAACAGTTGAATTCTAGCCTAGATTTTCAAGGTGTATATATATATATATATATATATATATATATGTTTAGAAGCACATTAGATTAACATAATTACTGCATGTATAAATATTATAGTCAAAAACTTTACATACCATTTTTGTGTTATTACATAATTATTTGATGAATCTAAGTTTCCTAATAGCATGATGGAGAATTTTTCTTCTAACTTGCATGTAAAGGAAAATTATTTTTTAGTTTGTCTCATTTTTTTTTTTTGAGTTAAACTTATATTCTATTGATACTCAAATTTGAATACAATGGTCCTAGTAGTAGTTTTGACTCACTACTACCTCTTTACATCATGAATCAGTGACATGTAAAGAAATGTCTAGCAACTAATCATCTAAATATATGTTTTCCTATACTGTCTGTACACTTCATCAAGAATCCAGTCCAACTTTTGTAGTGGTTCTTTCCATTTTCTGTAATGCTTCCCTCGGATATGAATATGTTGGACTATTTCTCTGCAAATCTGGTGCTCTTCATATTTACTCGCTTCAAATCTGCCTCTGTTCCTTTCTCTCCATATCACAGCAACTGTCGTAGCAAACATACAACATGTGATGCCATTTATGCCTTTCCTGCTCTTTGATTTCGTGCTAATCCATTGCACTTCATTGTCCTAGCCACCTATACTCCTTATATGCCCCAGCCATAGACACAATTTTGACCATAGTCTCTTTGTTACTGAGCATTCAAAGAACAAATGGTCAAATGTTTCCACAACTTTCTTGCAGAATAAACAATCAGTTGGTGTAGAAATACCTATCTTCATCAATCTGTCCACAGTTTCTAATCTCCTTTGCATTGCAATCTATAATATAAATCTGAATCTTGGATGCACGGTTGAATATAACATTAGTCCTTTCCACTCGACTTTATTATATTCTGGGATCATTTTCTTGTACATTAGCTTTATCTGGAACCTTTCATTCTTGCACAGACTTTGTAGTCTTTGCTGCAGATCCCCTTGAATATGTGGATGCTTCAGAATCTCCTCCCTGCTATCCAATATCTTCCTTATTACCCAAGCTTCTGTCTTAGGGGTAGGCATTGTGTCCAACTCCTTCTTTTTTATATAGAAACTGTGCACCCATTGTATCCATAAACAATCTTTCTTTCTGGTTAGATCCCATAGGTGTTTAGTGACTGCTGCTTTGTTCCATACTTTGGCATCCAGTATATTTAGTCCTCCAGCTGCTATTGGTTTATAAACATTATCCCAGGCTATTAATGCTCTCCTAGACACTGTTACATTCCCTATCCATAGGAAGGTTCGACACACGGTTTCAATCATTTTCACCACCTTTTTTGGGAAGATTAATATCTGCGCCCAATATGTTTGGATGCCAAATATGACTGACTTTATCAGCTGACATCTTCATGCATAAGATAATAATTTTGCTGACCAACATGTGACTTTTGCTGTTACTTTCTCAATTAGAGGCATATACTGTCCAATACTCAACTTTTTTGAATCAAGTGGAATTTCCAGATATCTAAAAGGTAACTTGCCTTCTATGAATCCCAGTGTTTGCAATATATCTTCCTTGTTCTTCTGGTCAATCCCAACCATATATATAGTACTTTTATTTATGTTTTCCTGCAATCCAGAAGCTTGTGAGAGCCTGTTGAATGCCTCATTCAGAATTCTGATGGATTCTATGTCAGCTCGACAGTACATCAACAAGTCATCAACAAAACACACATGAGTGCTGTTTAACTTTCTGCACTTAGGATGAAAGTTAAAGTTCCCATTCTTGTACAGGTGCTTCAGTTCTCTGCTCAAATACTCCATTGCTATAACAAACAGATACCGGGACATTGGATCCCCTTGTCTAATCCCTTTTTTCCCTTTGAAAGGCTTTGTCAGTCCCCCATTCAGCACCAATTAGTATGATACTGTTGTAGTACATATCATGATCCATTGCACAAACTTATAAGGAAAGCCAAGGTCAATCAATACCTGTTTCATAAAACTCCATTCCAATGTATCATATGCTTTCCTCAAGTCTATTTTCATCACACATCTTGGCGACACTCCTTTCCTTGCATAGCCTTTAAGGAGCTTGTGACTTAACAATGTATTATCCACTATGCTTCTTGCTTCAATAAAGTCAGATTGTTACTAATCAATCAACCCATCCATTACCCCTTTTATCCTCTTTGTAAGCACCTTGGAAATAATCTTGTACAAAGTAGTACAATAAGCTATAGGCCTGTAGTCTTTTACTGTTGCTGGTGTTTTTACTTTAGGAACTAGAGTAATGGCTGTTGTGTTTATCATTTGAGGCAACCTGTTTGTATTGAAGAAGTCTTGTACTGCTTCAAGGATGTCTCCCTTCACTATCTCCCAGTTTCTTGTAAAAAATTCCACAGGAAAGCCATCAACTCCTGGTGCTTTGTCTTTAGGCATATCTTTAATTGCTTCAGTTATCTCCTCAATAGTCACCTTATGAATCAATGCTCTTTGCTGCTCCACTGTTAAGCAAGGTCCTTCTTTTATTACTTCTGTGTTTGCACATGGTGATTCCTTAGCACAATCTCACATTAAGGATTGAAACACATCTATGAATTCCTGCTCCACAAGTTTAGCATCAGTTATCTTCATTCCTGTATCAGTGTATATAGATGTGATACTGTTTTGTCTGGACCTAATATTCCATTGGTCATGGAGTATTTGGTATTAGCATCACCACATTCAATCCAGTATGCCTTTGATTTCTGCCTCATCACCTGCTCCTCTACTTTTCTCTATTTCTCTATATTCTCTAGTGCCATTCTTTCTTCATGTATCATTTCTGCATCCATAGGATTATCCCTCATTTGACTTTGTACAATATCCAGCCTCTCTCTTGCATGTTCAAGTTTCTGCTTATATGAAGCCATAAAAGCATTTATCTCCTTGAGTTGTTCTTTCATTGCCTTCAATTTACACCATACTTGCTGCATAGGTGCTCCTTCATATTTTCGGTCCCATACCTGCTTAATAACATTCAAAAACTGAGGGTGTTCCATAACATTAGCATATAGTCTGAATGGTTTAGGGTGCAGTACTTTGTGGTTGCCACACTTCATGAGAATAGGAGAGTGATCTGATACTGAAGGATTCAAATATTCTGCTTCCACATGTCCATACTGTTGTATCCACTGGTAGTTTCCCAGAGCCCAGTCTATTTTACTATACACTCTACTCCCAGTACTTTGTTTATTTGTCCATGTATAGTGCCACCCTTTTGCTCTAATTGAAGTTAACTGCAAATCATCAATCACTCCTTTAAACCCCTAAACTTCAGCAACTGTAACTGGAGATCCTATTCTATCCTCAGAGCATAGGACATTATTAAAGTCACCACTCAATATCCAAGTCTCCTTATCTGGTATTTTAATCTGTCTTAAGTCATTCCACAGTTTTCCCCTCTTATGTCCATCATTTTGAGCATAGATGACACTAAGATGAGTTTTAAACTTTATTTTAGGATCCTCCACACTGCAGTGAATGAATTGGTCTGTCATATGGCTCAATTTGAATATTACTTCTCCATAATATCTAAATTCTACCATTCACAGCATATTGATAGTTACAACATACATTCCATCCTTTTGCAATTTTCTTCTGTATTTTCTTTGCTTTATGTTCCTTCACTCTAGTTTCAATACATCCCATAATATCTACCTTATAAGTAGCAATAAGAGTTTTAACCTCTTTTTGCTTTTGGGCTTGATTCAGCCCCATAATGTTCCAGGTAACAATAATCATTTGGATTTTATGGGGTCAGCTGGTCTAGGCTCAACATGTTGACCACTTCTTCCTTTATCCATGTGCACAACAATACACTTTCCTTTATATATTTGCTTCCCTACTTCTGCATTAATACAACCATCTTCAAGAGTCTGCATTCCAGTAGTCTGCAGTGCACCTTCCCTTTAATTTCCCATTTTCTCAACACATTCTGTTTCCTGACTAATCTCCTAAACTTTCCTCATTCCTTGTTGGTCATCTTCATCTCCTTGATTCTGTTTGACAATCCAAGTTTGTTTCCCAATTTTCCCCTGCTTCTTTCCTCTTCTTCTCTGCTTCCTCCAATTCTCCTAATCTTTTTCCTCATCCATTGTCTCCTGTTTCTTATCAGATTTAGAGCTATACCAGCAGTCCGTAGATTTATGCCCAAATCTTAAGCATTCATTACAAAATCTAGGCTTCTGATCACGCTCAACTATGTCTAATAAAAGACTAAGCGGGCGTTGCAAATATAATCCGGGGTATTATGCCCAGAGTCGATCCCACAGGAAATTTACGTATCAAGCAAGCTGTTAGAATACTCAACTGTCACTTGATGTTATTTAAATTACTAACACTAAGGATTAAAACTAAATATTAACTACGCTAAGGTGTAAACAATTGTAAAAAAGATCTAAGGTTATGGTTTCCCCCGCCGGTGAATTTACTTCTCGGATACTTTATATANAAGAACGTAGTTGAACAAATAGAGATTAATCAACTAATCAGAACTATATTAATAACACAATAAGTTTATCCTCCAACAGGTTCTACCAAAATCCTAGATTAAAGAAGTTAGCTATACATGTTCAAAAGAATCAACTCTAAAATAACTTGCATAATGAAACTACAAAGTAATGAAGAAAATCTGTACAAATTGATGTCTTGCCGTCCGTCTCTTCGAATCCCCTCTAAGTTGTGTTTTTGGGGTCTATTTATATGTTTAGGACAAACCCTAAACGTGTAGGAGACTTCTATTCCAACCGGGAAACACTTAAAACTCTTTAAAACTCGGAATTGATCGGACCCAGGGCTTGGCTTTATGGCCCTAAGGCCTGGATAAGGCCAGGCCAGGCCTGGCGTTTTGGCTCTAAGGCCTGGATAAGGCCAGGCCAGGCCTGGCGTTTTGGCTCTAAGGCCTGGATAAGGCTAGGCCAGGCCTGGCGTTTTGGCTCTAAGGCATGGATAAGGCCAGGCCAGGCCTAGCGTTTTGGCTCAAATGCCTCTTGAGCGTATTTTCGACGTTTTGGCATCCATTTAGCTCGGCTTCCATCTCCAATTCACCTACACATGAAATTGACTCCATTATGCACATAAAAAGTGTGTTTTTATCATTAACGCACATAAAATGTAAGGCATATAACATGTTAAACTATGAATTCTAGCCTCGCATCAATACACCACACTTAAACATTTGCTCGTCCTCGAGCAATCAAACTACACTCATGTACACAACTTATTAAGCAAATCCCTTAACACGTTATACCAAGAATATTTAAAACAGTTCAAGCACAAAGGTGTGACATCCTCGCCTTAATAATCGACTCACAAATACCATGCTTTATTCACAGTTCACTAACTACTCTAACTTAGAGGTCGACAACATTACCTTTACTTCGTGAATCATGTGCCCTCACCAAATCAAAGATCTAGTTCCTCACACAAATAAAATTTAAGAACATTTAGGAACTCAAGATAGAAAGAATTCACTCGCTCTCAGAATTAATATTCATATGCCACACAAGATGTACCATAGCCTTGCCCGTAGTGTACTACTCTACTAATCGGGCTCATTCAGTCTAGGATCAAGTACGACTTTATTTGGTTGTAATGTAGGCTGCGANCTTTCGCATTCAACCTCAAACTTATAATAAGCCAAACTCCACCTCCACATCGATGTTATTACCCCATACTTCTTTAAGCACAATTACATTAAGAGTCACCACATATATTTTTCTTTCAAAACACACAACTGTTTATTTATTTCTTTTTCTTTTCTTCTTTTCTTCTTTTTCAAGTGACTCTTACTTTTTCAAACATGCACCTTTCTCCTTATTTCAATTATTCACCTTACAAACCAACCTACCACCCCACACTTTAACTTTTTCATATTTCATAACATTTCCAGTGCTTAC
>ML343661.1:0-53152 GCA_005239505.1 Nicotiana paniculata | reverse complement strand
TGCCTTTGGTATCCTAAAGGTAGTAATTTCGACCTTGTAGGATATGCTGATGCTGATTATGCAGGATTCCTGGTTGACAGGAAAAGTACTTCAGGTATGGCTCACTTTTTGGGTTCATGACTTGTGTCTTGGGCTACCAAGAAACAAAATCTAGTTGTCTTGTCTACTGCTGAGGCTGAATATGTGGTTGCAGCCTCATGTTGTGCCCAGTTGTTATGGATCAAACAACAACTCATGGACTTTGGTATTGATGTGGGATGCATTCCTATTTTTTGTGATAACACTAGTGCNGAATTTTGTGCTACTGATCATCAAATTGCTGATATATTCACTAAAGCACTTAGTAGGGAGCATTTTGAGAGAAACAGGCTGGAATTAGGAATGATTAAGATCATATGATTGGAAAAAAAAATTATAAATGAAATTTTTTTGTTTTGGCTAGAAAATTTTAATTAGGTACTTAATCAGATTAATAATTGCTCAGCATCATGTCTTTATTGCCATACTCTTGTGATATGTATTAATATGATTCCCTGGATACTAATAAATGTTTATCTATCTTTTAAATTGAGGCAATTTAAAGATTTCTAACAGGATGAACATGGTTTATCTATGTTGATTCATCTGACTGACAAGGTACGTACTCTTCTCCATATATTAATTCAATTAAAGTCACGCATGAGCACGATTCTATCTATATTTGGTTCATTTCAAAGTCTTTGTACTAATCCCTAAATGAAACTGTTCCAAGAAGTCACATCAATACTCAATTAGCCTAGAAGTAGGGAACTCTCAACCGTCAAATCAATGACACTCCTACAACTATTAGACTTCCACTTGAATAAATTTTTTACCCGTTGTATAAGTAATAGCCATATCTTATAGAAGGCAATCATAACTCCTCTCTTCATAAAGCTACCTTCAAACCAAGTTCAACTCATACTACACAACCCAAAACTTACAATTCGTCCTTTCTTCCTAACAATACATAAAAATGTCTTCACTACCACCAACTTCTTCTTCTAATTCATCACCTAATCGTGATTACGATGGAGGACAAGAATAAGATGAAGAAGAGAAATTAGAAAAGGCTCTGAAAGAGAGCAAGAAGAAGGGGGCAGCAAAAGGAAAAGCAAAAGTTGGAGAGCCTGTTGAGGCTATTGAGATTGAAGAGACTGCGTTGGACCTGGTCCAACAGGAGGAGCAGCCTGCTCCAGGTGTAGCTGAGACACCAAAACCGACAAAGGCTAAGGCTTCTTCAAAGAAGTCAGCTAGAATGTCCTTCACACCAACAAGATCTGTTAAGAGGACCAGGGCCAAGCCAAAGAAAGTGAAAATTGTTGAGGATGATGATGCAGACTGGAGTGGAGGGGAGGAGAAGGAAATAGGAGAGGTGAACGACAGAGTTAACATGTTTGGAAAAAGAACAATACTGAAGGGTAAGCTGGGGAAGGATCTAGAGGAGTCTGGAATGCAATATCTGATGGAAACTCTGGAGGTGCAGGGCTGGAAGGAACTGGTCCTTCGCATGGAAGGCAGGCTGGCAAGAGTTGAGTTGGTAGAATTCATAGGAAATGCCATTTTCAAGGAAGGCAGGGTCACCTCCATGGTCAAAGGAATTGAAGTTTCCTTTGATGTTAAAGAATTGGGTGTTATTCTGAACATACCAGCTGAGGGCTATGAGGGCTACACAAGGCAAAAATGGCCTTGTCTAGATGGGATGGCCTCAGCAATCAACATCACCAGGCTCTTCAGTGATAGTGAGAAGGAGATTGAACACAGACTGGTTTACAAGAATGAAATGAAGCCAAAGCACAAGCTACTCTTCGAGTTCGTCATCAAGTTCCTACTTCCTAGACAAGAAAGAAGGCACATGGAAAATTATATGGATCTTACCTTGATGGAATGCTTGTACAGGGGAAAGCAAATAAATTGGTCGGCTTTCATTATCCAACTCTTTGACAGAGTTGTGAATGGAACCAAAGCACACGCAATTCCATATGGCTTCATTCTGACAGCAGTGCTTGCACATTTTGGGGTTCCAGTAAAGAAGGCTGAGATGGCTACTGCCAAAGACTATTTTGGGAAGGAAACTTTGCTTACATGTGACTACAATGTCAATGTTCCTGTGGATGAACCTGGTTCATCTAGGAAGAAACCAGTCAACAGCAAAGTTAGAACTCTGGTGCAGAAAAACGAGATTAAGGATATGGAGATCCTTCGTTTGAAGTCTCGTGTGATTGAGGTTGAAGCTGAGCGGGATGCTCTTAGGGCTGAATTAGCAAAGGAGAAAGAAAAGAACGAGGGTGTTCTCCAGTAGATGATTTCTCTCCTACAATCCAAGACCACAACCTCCTCTGCACCTTCCCATCCTTAGGCTTTCCAGAGCTTCCAAAACCCCTCTTTAGACCAGTTATTCAGTTTCAGTTATTTTTACTCTGTTTTTTGCCATGGTTGGTTTGTTTTTGTTTTTATGTATGGTGTTGATAATCGTTACTAATCAATATTGCTTCTAGTTATTGACTTGTCTCAATTTATTAGTTAGCTAAGATTTATTGGCTTCTTTGTGTTGATTAATCATGCTTTGCACCTGCAGTTGCCTCAATGGCCATGAGTAATAATTAATAAATTTGGTAAGTGTATCATTTTGCAAACTTTTCGATGATGCCAAAAGGGGGAAGATATGTGCTGAACTTTTTCAAAAAGTGATAGTTATAACCTAATGAACCTGGATTCTCTATGATTAATGCATAAACCATACAAAGTGGTTGTAATGTATACAGGATTAAGCACGGAGTTTGTCATCATCAAAAAGGAGAATTTGTTGACCCATGTCATTGCATAGTTTTGAAGATTGACAAATGGCTGACCAGTTGAACCAGGTCCATCAGAGCATACATCTTGAACTGAATATCTGGCACATGAACGACAAGCTCAACTGACTCTATAAATACTTGATGTATTTCTGCTAGAATTTGACACGCACAAAAGCTGAAGTGAATCAAAAGTCTGAAAGCAAAGTTCCTAGAGTCAATTTGCTAGCAGAGTCATTGTGCGATTAAAAGGCTACAAATCAACTAAGAGAACCGGTTCCATCTGATTGATTATTAAGTCTAGTTGATTGTAGTAGGAGTTTTCATATTGTATCTTTCAGCTTTCATAGAAGCAATTGCAATAGGTACACATTGTTCAAGTTAGAGTTAACTTGAAGTTTGTAGAAATTAGCTAGGGGCTAGTTACTACAAAGGGATTAGAGTTAGTCTTAGGATTACAAAAGAGTTTATTTTGTAAGTCCGTTTGGCTCAGAGTTTTAGTGAAGAGTTTGAGCAAATCCTACTGAGGAGTAGGTCGTGGTTTTTTTCACCTTTTGAGCCAGGTGTTTTCCACGTAAAAATCTCTGTGTTTTTACTTTACTACTTTTATTGTTCCGCAACAGTAGTAGTTGGAACACCAAGAAGAACCAGGTTCTTCTATTGAGACAGCACTCAAAAATTGGATACCACACAAAGTAACCTATCTTCTTGTGTGATATTGACGTCTAAAACATCAGTCTTCATCTTTTTGCCCTTCCTTGAAGGCATTTTGACAACATTGACTCATTGATTGACCTACATCCGTCCAATATTTTTGGAAAAAGAACGGATGTAGTCCATCGGGCCCAGGTGTTTTGAAAGGTTGGAATGAGTGAAGGGCTTGCTTAATTTCCTTAAGCTGTAGCGGTTGGCTTAGGGATTGTTTGTCAACATTATTTAAGGAGTTATGGGTAGATTGTTTAAAATTAATATTAGTGGTTGAATTGTGTTGAGTTGTGAATAAGTTTAAGTAGTAGTGATAAATTTTGTTTTGGATTTCTATTGGATCATATGTCCAGTTTCCTACATCATCTTTTAAGGCATTGACGCGATTGCGTCTACGTCTTTGTAACGTAGAATATGAAAGAATTCTGTATTAGTGGGCGTAGAACATTGCAATTGTAAGTCACACAACTATTATAATATAAGAAATCGAGTTTCTATCTCTCTCTCCTCTCTGTACCTCTCTCTCCCTATCTTCTACTCTTCTTTTCTCTTCTTCTCGTCTACAAGTTGCTACAGTTCCATTGCTGATACTCGAAATTTGAGTATCAATTTGATGATCAATTGTCATTGAATGTTGGTTCTTTCCCGTTGCACACTTTTATAGCGGACACATGCCGCCAAAAGAAAAAAAATTACAAATAGAGAATTATATACTGCTAACAAAGAGAAGTGTGCAGGATTTAGATCCATTGAAGATAAATATGTATTACTCGAAATAGTGCCAAGAAGACACCATGTTTGAGTTTTTTGAAAGCAAAATACTGCAAGAAAACACACACACTCAGCACTTTGTTTCAAACATTCATACTAGTCACAACCTACACTTACTCAAAAAATAAAAACGCTAAAAACACGCAATATCTGCATCAAAGAAAGTTTCAATATTGAAAGGAGATCGGTATGGTTGGAGCCAAGGAATTTGTATGTCTTTTGCCATAATTGGATCCACCTTTTCAAGTGCGAGATCAAAGAAACGCTCCCTCTTACATTAATAATCTGTTTGGCAAAAGTAACTTTTTTAGAAAAATATTTTCTCAAAAAAATATTTTTGGTAAAAAACAATTTGTGTGCCTGCTTAATTTGAAAAGTACTTTTGAACATCAATTAGTGTTTTGCTAAATTTTTAAAAAGTGTTTCTAAGTCTATTTTTCTCAAAAGTGTTTTGGGGAGAAACTCTTATAAAAATTGCTCTTGCTTCTGCTCAAAAATAATTTTTTTACCTTCTAAAAGCTTGGCAAAAAACTCAGCTAGCGTTTGTACATAGATTTGGTTGAAATTTGAAAAAGAAGGTTTTTGAAGTTGTGTTGCAAAATAGTTTTTGGAAGTTGAAGTTGTATTTGAACGTGCATTTTAAAAATATTGAAGTTTGGGATAAGAAATTTCACCCAGAAGTTGGCCCAAATCAATTTTTGGAACTTGAATTTGTTTTCGATTTTTTCTTTTTCAAAAACAGATCAAATTTCATGAACAAATAATATTTTTAATTTTTTTTTATAAAAAAAAAAGAAGCTAAAATCTATATCCAAACGTGAGCGTAAACTTTGCAAAAAACACTTTTGCTCAAATATAACTTGGCCAAACATACTTACTATAAATAAATGAGATTAAAAAGGAAAGGAAAACTTATATTCTAGTATGTATCATATTTATATATTTCCCGTTTATATCACTTGCCTTTAATAAGGACCTCTTAACTTCAATTCTCACAATTATCACTAAGTATTACTCCGTGCCTCCCTCTCCAATTTCTACCAGCATTACAAGCTAGTAATAATTTTTATACCCAACTACCATTTAAAATTACTTATGAAAGTATTTTTATTTAACTTTTGTTAGTGTTCAGAAAGCTTTAAAATTTATATCGTTAAGTTCTTAAATTTCATTTTTTATAAAATTTTAACATGCTTTCCACATTCAAAATATAAAAGAAACAAGTGTTTTTATTCTAAACATAAATAAAAGAATTGAATCAGTCCAACCTCTTTTTGGTTAGGGGTGGGCATAGTTTGGACAAATCCGAAATTCAAATTTTTTTAAGTTTTGGTTTGGATTTTTGAATTACGGATTGGATTTCGCACTTAATTTTTAAAAAGTTTTGGGATTTCGGATTGGATGTTGGATTTGGTACTTCGAATTATTTGATATCCGAAAATTCGAAATGTTTTATAATTTATATTTGGTTCGCTATTCATATGAAATAATAATAAGTTCAATACCCCATGTATTGGACATTCTCTCATATATTCAATACTAATTACTAAGTTACCGTCAAAATTTTTGTTTGGACATGATTTTACTAGTTCTACTTCTTATCGTCCTTATTAATATATGTGTTGCATTTTCTTGATGATAATTTCGTTACTTAAATACTTTATTTAAATGATTGCAGTGAGAATGAAGAACGTTTTAGGTAATTTAACATGAATACTTCATTTAGATATTTATTTTTGTAAGAAAAAAAAACATCTCAACTTATAGGCTCAAAACCGAAAAATCCAAGATATCCAAACTTTCATTACATCGTGTGCATTTTTCCAAAGCCATTTCAGTGTTAACTTTATTTGTAGCTTAGATCCGTTAAATTAAGTGTTTGATGGAAGAAAAAAAAAGGTTGTTAAATCAATTGTTAATATACTAAACTTAATTTGAATTTCAGGAATCTTTTTGAATAATTAATATAGATAACAAAAGCTCCAGCTAAATAAGAGGGATACATATTTTTTTGGCAACTAAAACAATATTATTAATCACCAGTAATCTTACAAAACAAAGGCAATCCTGCAAAGAACAAATAAACTCAAACAACTTCCTGTTACCCCTAACAAGAGGGATACATATTATTTGAACATAATTTAAAATTTTAAAATTTGATTTTCTCCAACTTCTGAATAATTTTGTGTGATTAGTACTAAGAAAGTCTTTATTCTCTATGAATAATGTACGTTACAGAAACACCAGTTAAAGAAAAAAGATAAATGTTCTCTTCGTACATTCGTTTGAATAGAAAATAAAGTTAATAAAATTGTTTTCCTTCACTTTGGGAATATTTTAGTATAAATACTTACTAAGAGATATTAAAAAGATTCAACCATCTTTTCCATTATAAACACGATCAAAGAGTAGTAAAAACGTATCATTCTTTTTGGGAAAGACTAAAAAAAGAGTGTCATATAAAATAAAATAAATAAGATAAAAAATATTGAACCGTATTTTCCAATTTGATCAACCATATACTTAGTTTCGGGAAAAAAGACCTGGTTAAAATATTTCGTAACCATTAACGTACTATATTATTGGACTATATTGCCAAAAATTTCCCTTTGAGTATTTTTTGGCTACATCCCGACCCTAACTGTTCCTTTGAGTTATTACTTAGCTCTTCCAAAGGGAACTGAAAATTCATGACATGTTACGTCAATATAGTGCTATTTTGTCAAATGTAGATTCATTTATCCTTGTAAATTATCGTGAAGAGCGTTTGTTGCTTACAGTTGATTCACGATTCGTTTAATGACATTTTTTGCTCAAAGTTTGACATAAATCGTTCATTTTTTAGTCCCATATAATATTCTGATATAAATATTTATGTCTGAACAAATATTTTAAATTTAACTTTTTTTCACTGTAAAAGAACATGTCGCCACGATATTAATTTGAGCTTCCTGATGATCGTAGACTAAAATTGAGATTAAATTTATTAGTTATAAAAGGAAAATAAAATTAGTCGTTAATGATATTGGTTTATGTTAATTTTTACCTAGTTTAGAATATATGTTGGGGATTTCTTTTTCTTTTTCTTTTTTTTTTGGCTCATAAAAAGAAAATTAGACGACAGTAAAGTAAGAGCAACACCATAGAAAAATATAAAAACAGGAAAGTGGCACGTGCACAGCTCCAACACCACTTGCCACTTCTCAAAGCCCGGGTTGTTGGCGGCGGTCGGAATTTCAAGAAAGCTTCAGACAACATTTTATCCACCACCATTAGTACTATGGCTAAAATGACTGCTGACCCTTTTTCTGTACGAGCAGAAGCTAGTTGTTCCTCTTCTCCTTCAAGGATATTTGCTTTCAGAATTAGAGCTTATAATAATCAGCATACAGATGACAAGAACAGGTTCTACAAAGAGCTTGGTCTGTAATTTCCCTTCTCTTTCTTCCCTCTTCTCTGCTCATGCTCTACCTTAATATTTTGAAATGAATAAGTAAAAAAAAAATGTACCGTCTTCTTTACTTTAGATGAGGTAGTTGCAAAATTTAGCTGAAATTTCGAATTTATTATCAGAGTCATTCATGTGAAAAAAGAGAGGTTCATAAGTGAAGGACACGCGGTGTAAACTTAGTGAATTTAAATTTCCTTGCTCTAAACAGCTTTTAGATGAAGTTATCACCCTATTCAACATTTATGTCAGAGCTCTTTCTTTGTGGCTAGTGAATTTGGCACAGTCAAGTCATTTACTTTGCTTTTATATCAAGGGTTCTTTTGTTGTTGTTGCTGGCAGTGGTTCTTTAAATATCATAAATTCAAAATTGGTTGTTAATGCTACTGTTTTACCAGGTTGTGGTACTTGGTATGAATTATTGATTGCTTGTGCAAGTACTAGTAGTGTGAAAATATTAGTGGGTGAGAGGACGGGGACGGGGACGGGGACGGAGGCGGAGAAAGCTCAGTGAGAGAGTGGAAGACAAGAAAGCAGGCTAATTAAAAGAAAAGAAAGCTAGAAACTTTCCAAGTGCTTAGTGAACAGTGAATGAGAATGATAAACCTAGGTTGCGAAGGAAGTGTAAAGGTCTGGCTAGGGTATAGGCATTTCACAACTGCCCTTCCCGATAGGGGAAGTGAAGAATCCGTCAAAGTGGGGTTGGGTGACTTCTTCCTTAACAGTTTTTAATGGTTTTTGGATGGACAAAGTTTTGTTGAGAGAATATAAGGTGGAGAAAAGGGAGGAAACACAGAACAGATGAAAAGAATATTTGTCAAAAGGCACATGAATGGAAAACAATCCAGTTAGAATTTCCAACATATTCATATTCTACGATTTCAATAAGAAAAGGTATACTATACACAATTGTGTTTAAGCAATGGATGTTAACTATGTTACTTGGACTCTTTAAAAATGTTGTTGGGTGCGTGTCGGATCCTCCAAATTCAGTGCATTTTTGAAGGATCCGACACGGGTGCAGCAGCACTTTTGGAGAGTCCGAGCAACATAGGATGTTAAGGCATTTACACCGTCCAGTTAATGAGTATGTAATTTACATTTATTTACAAGTCAGTGCTATACAATCTTTCTCTTTTTAGATGATAAATCAAATAAATTTCATTAATATCAAACCAAGTCGGCGTCACATAAGTTTATACACAGTATCTCATTATTACTGTAGAATCTTTGCATTATAGTGCATGTACAGTAATAATAGTCTGTTATTGTTGGCGGTATTGATGGTTTCATGATATAGGTACATTTGCTTTGAAAAGGAAGATTGAAGATTTGGTACTCCGTGCTGAGATGTTGACACCGACAGCACTAGAATTTGAAGAAGCAAGACGCCTCAAACAGGAAGAGGTTATTCGTGAGTATGACTTGTGGGATGACGTAGCCAAGTCAGATGAAGACCTTGTTCAATTAGCTGAGAGCGCCAAAGCCATTGATTCCCTCAAAGACCTTAGATACAAGGTGTAATGTCCTCGAAGCTTGTTCTCACTTGTCACCATATGTTTATTGCCTTGTTTGTTAATACTTCAAAGGAAAAAGCTTAAAACTCAAGCATGTTATTTGATTCTATTTGATTGAGTGTGATTCTGCAGGCTGAAGAAGCTAAGCTGATTACAGAGCTGGCAGGAATGGATTCTATCAACTATGAGTTTTTAAAGCAGGCCTATACAGCCTGTGTCAGTGTGAATAAATCATTAGATAAGTATGAACTGTCCAAACTTCTTCGGGAACCA
The DNA here is from genome assembly GCA_005239505.1 of Nicotiana paniculata. NCBI lineage: Eukaryota > Viridiplantae > Streptophyta > Magnoliopsida > Solanales > Solanaceae > Nicotiana > Nicotiana paniculata. The sequence goes on along the minus strand of ML343661.1, from coordinate 43,625 downwards.
TATGATATGGAGGGAGCATGCGTCACCATTGAATCTGGAAATGAGGGCAGTTACTCAGAGGTATTCACCTGTGCTTTCTTGCTATGTTGCCACATGTACTTACGGGGTTGATAGCAAAGGACCATATGCATCTTAGGTTAAAATAATAAGTCAATGAGTTTTCCAAGGTATAAGCAAGATATGCGGTAGGTATAAGAAGTGGAATTTTCATGATGCGTTCCCTCCATTTAAAGTTGCAAGGAGGGAGAGGGTTATTTTTGTGTAGCTTTACCCTCTTGTATAGGAGATATTATTTCTATAACTTGAAGCTGTTACAGCTGGATTAAACTGAGGTACCCTGAATTAACTGCAAAGCTCACACTGTAAGAAACTATACAGATTGGAATCTAATACTGTAAGAAACTATTGATAGTTTGCTTTTACAAGAGAATATTATTCACTTTGTCTATGCGATTTAATCATTAAATGGCAAGATCGGATGTTCATTGACAAAATAGAATGGTGAGGAAGTTAGAGGGAAGATCCTGTGGTTTTCAAGCGCTATTTCTGTATCTAAAAAAGATGTATTATCAGTGCAGTAGCTTATTACTGCTTTAGTTGTAAACTCATTCAGATCATAAACTTAATGGTCAATCTATGGCATAGAATTTTTTCCTGAAAAAATCTAAATTTCGATTGTGATGAAATGTATTTTACATGGAAATGATTCTGAACTTCCAAATGTTTCTGTTCTTTTATGGAAAACAATGAAATTGTAGGGGCATGGGTTCACTTTCAGAAAAGAGGTACTAGCTTGGAGACCTTCTTCCTGTGATGCACAATAAGATATATACTTGTAGTTGAATTTAGAAAGTAAAAACGGTTAGCCTTTTACTCTTGTGTCTGTAAAACACTTCTATCATAAGCAACTTGACCAAAAGCAGCTCATGAGAATCTATTTAGTCTGCTAATCCGAGGTTAAAGAGATGGGTTTTCCTTCACTTTGAGGTAGCTTAATCTCCTTTAGAAGTCTCATTCTAGGTATGACTATTATAGTAACTGGAGTGTAAAGTTAATAGGTATTTAGTTTTGTATGGTTGCAATGTACTTTAGGTGGTACTGTTTCTCACTTATCCAATTATGATCCAGATTTGGGCAGAACAACTGACAAGAATGTATATCAAATGGGCCGAAAAGCAAGGTCATAAGGCGAGGATTGTTGAGAAACAAGATTCAGAGAGTGGTGGTATCAAATATGTGATGATTGAGTTAGAGTTCAAGTCAGCATACGGCTATCTTTCAGGGGAAAGAGGAACTCATTACATGAGTGGAAGTTCTGAAAATAAATTTGATCTCTCAAAGGTATTCTTAGGATATATACTTAGCTCAAATTTAGTTATCCCTTTGCTATCAGTTGACCATATGAATTATAAAATTCTTATATTATGCGCTTTGTGTTCCTAAGATTGTCCTCCCTATTCCTTCTTCAACCTTTTGAGTTATGTGTTTCTGGAGAGTTATTAGGCGTGCTTTCCCTATTAGCCTCTTAAGACGAAAACATTTTATGTTTGTGAAAAAAAAAAAATGAAAAAAAAAAAAGAAAGAGGAAAACAATTTGTCAACTTAAATCTCAGTGTTCCAGCTGCATTTTGCTTCTAATATAGTTTCTCTGACATGATCAATCAATCACAGTCACTGACAGTTAGTTCAGAAATCCTCTTTAATCTAACTCCATTCATGAAATGTGATCCCTTCCATTAATGTTATGAAGGAAACTGTGATTGTCCACATTTAACTGAAAAGGGAGAAGAAATAATATAGTTATCATGGTGTGATATTATAGAAAAATAAAGTATTTCAAGCTCTGAAGTAGTATTTTTATAGAACATGATGATTGATGACACATGCTCAAATTTTAGTTGGACGTAATACCAAGGTATTAGCAGTGTATATGAGTTTGTAATGTTTAGCAGAATAAGGAGTGAAAACAGTCATATAACTCAAAAGTACAATGTTCTCTCCCTAATAATAAACTCCCAATCAAAATAAAGCAATCCCCCTTTCATTTGCCAAGAAGGTGGAATATAAATCACTTGGCTAGCAATTTTCATGGTGAAGTATTGCTTTCGGGAAGAAATAGAACAAGAGTACTGTTTATCCTCCACTATTTAGACGTAAAAAGATGTCCTTATGCCATGATATCCTCATAGACTTTATTTGTGTGTAAAGTTAAGATGAATAATGCAATTCCTTTCAAGTGTTAGGAAGACAGCAAAATTTAAGCTGTTGAAGTATTTAACTGACTAAAAAAGGAGTGATGATTCGGCTCATGTTTGTTGACCAATGATTATGTACCATTGTACCTTACATCAGCACAAGATTCTATCTGATGAGATAGATACTTGTATCTTCTTAGATGCTCATCAAAACGACAAAATTTACAGGTTATCAATCCTGATGAATTGAAGGCTGGAACTGCTGCTGTTGATGTTATTCCTCTTTTTCTTGAATCATCCCCTGACCTCTCAATTGATGAAAGCGATCTAGAAATCACAATACGACCATCATATGAAGAGGAACAGAGCAACACATCGCCTTCACTCACCATTCAGCATATTCCAACAGGATTGCAAGTCCGATCAACAGGTAATAATGGCTTTCTTGAGCTGAGTATCATTGGTTCTGTAGGTGATTCATATTACTTCAGTGTTTTTGCACTATGATCTATTCAAGGTTTCTGCATACACACACATGTATTTAAAGAAGACTCTATTTATTGTGTGTATGCATCTGAATATTGGTGAAGAAAAAGAAAAGCTCTTGTATTCAGTCCTGCTGAAGACAGAGATGTTAGGCCTCATACAGACTGCTTAGAGGCACTGATAAGCGCGTTGAAAAAGAATACTTGATGCAGGAAAATACCTTTGTGACTCTCTTGGTTTTCCTTTCTCCGAGGTTAAAACAATATTAGAAACCGAATAACTATATGTTGAGAAGCGTGGTTCTCGAATCATGGGCATGATATATGACTTGACAGGGAACTCCTACTGTTCGTTTGCAAGATGTACCGATTGAATACGTTGTCAACAAGCAAACAAGTTAAATGTCTATGAGGCACTCAATAGAACACTGTAAGTCAATACAATAACGTGTAAGTTGATACATATCATTTTATCACGTATGCGCGATAATCAAGTGTGGCTCTGATGGTATCACTGTTCAGTGAAATCAGAGGATTGCTTGATCGAATGTTATGTTCCTGAAAGTTTTCTTGTCCTTCAGTCATTCAAAAGCCATTCTACACAAAAATGTGCTACTTTACATGTTGGGGTGGAGAAAAAAGGTTCTGGTTCAAGATTCAGCAGTAAATTGTATGCTATTACGTTGCTGACAGATTCAAGGCAGGTGTTGGAGATACTATCCTTTGTTCCATTGATTCGCAAATGGCAGTGAGATACGGTCTAAGATATTGGTTTCCAACAGAAATATGTTGCATTTTTAGGAGAATCTGTGCTCTAAATTTGTGGCACTAAGTAGCACATATTAATTGTTGACGAAAAGAGAAGAATTTACAGTGCTGATATAACTTAGGCTTCTAAAACAATGTGGCTTAATGAGAAATTGGTGAAGAGTGAAGAAATGGTAGAATGGACAACTCAAAGACAAATGATTGAGGAAGAAAATGGGTGAAGTCAGACTTGTAGTTTGTTTTGTGACAATAGGTTGCAGATGGAATAAGAGTGAACATTTGATCTACTTAAATGTTTTATGCCTTAAAATAAGTTTTCCTTTACAAATTTTGTTTGTGTGTGTGCTTTATTGAGCTGTTTCTAACTTCTCCATAAAACGTCCATTCCTTTTCATAACGGTTGCTATTTGTAGGTGAAAGAAGCCGGTTTGCAAATAAGCTGAAGGCCCTCAATAGATTAAAGGCAAAGCTTCTCATTGTAATGAGGGAGCAAGGAGTCTCCGACTTGGCTAGCGTTAGAAGTAGTGCTATCTCTAGTAGCTGGAATCAAGTGGCCAGAAGGTATGTATTTCACCCAAACAAACTGGTAGAAGATATAAAGACGGGCATCCAATTATCTGACCTTACTGCTGTGTTAAACGGAAATATTGAACCATTTATCGGTGCCCACATCAATAGTAGACGGCATGAAATCCCATGAGCCAGATCCCCTCTCATGCAAAAGGATCCGAACTTTGGAGTTCTGCTAATGATTTGATGCCTCATTCTCATATTATTGAAGGCCAAGATTCTTCAACCTGTTTTCTTATAAGGAAAAGTAAAAAGGAGATATTTTGTGATAAGAAAAGGAGCAGGTAATTAAGGGAAAGAATGGGAGAGGAATGCAGTCACTGCTTCATTTTGAAATGCAAGATAATGCACTTGTTTGTCATTTTCTTTTTTAGAATTGGTTCTTAAGTTTTATATTGTTAAGCTGGTGGCAACATTTTATAGCAGTAGTGCTCTACAGATCTGTAAAATAGTCATGATGCAACTTTAGATGACTCAAAACCACAGGCTATACGTATTATCAACACCTAGAGGCTAAATAAACCCACTTGACAATTATTATTTTACGATTAAAGTCATGCACTTCTAAAATTAAACCCGCTTGCACAAAATCCTGGGTCCGCCACTGCCTACAGCAAAGCAGAAGTGTCAAGATCAAGCAACCAGATTATGGTAGCTACAGACGTTGTTAAAAGGCTAATTGCCAAATTAATTTAATTTGCTGCATGTTGACCCCTTTGTTGTCTATTTTTTTTCTTTCTGTTTCTCAATTAAGTAGTTCCTCCGTTTTAAAAATATTGTCCTAATTTAACTTGGCACAAACTTTAATAAAGAAGGGAAGACTTTTGAGATATGTGGTCTCTTAAATAAGCTATAACATTCGTATGGCTTTAAAACTTTTGAAACTTGTGGTCTTAAACATGTAATAGTATTTGTGTGACTATAAATGCTGGATACCATTTTTAAACGGATAATAAGGAAATAGTATCAATATTTTTTGAAACATAGGGGAGTATATCTTTGAAGTATCAAAGTAGACATGCATCAAATCAAATAATTTCCACCTATTAATCAGCTCCTTTTTTTTGGCTTGTCCATTATTATTATTATTATTATTTTTCCCTTTTTGGGTAAAAGGTTCAGGATTTTTAACTCATTTAATGATTGGTGAGATATTCAGATTTTTGAACCCTTTGTGGGATCATTAGAAAGAAGAGATTGAGAAATGAAATTAACAAAAAAGTGATATGAGATTGTGATTCTGGTGTACAAAGCTGGACTGATGGTTCTTAAGTTGATGTGAGAGTTGACATCTTCTGGAAATTTTCTTCACTTAAAGATTGATATTGCATGAGCAGAGTGGTGGCACCAAAATGAATCATAAATAAATAAGTGTTGTAAATCATTTTTGGAAGTAGAACACTCATTTAGTAGGAAGATCCTTCTTTTTTTTTGGTGCATGAAATAAACTTGCAAAATTAATGAAATAACGAGCAAAAAAGTTCCAAATTACTATATCATACGACTCTAATTTCGGTCATGTAGGCCATCACTGCGTACTAGTAGAAGATCCTTCTAATTTTCAGCACTTTGTTAGTTATAACATGAACCAAGGGACTCCAGTCAGTTCATTATATATAGCTGCTTTAACTATTTAAATAGCAGCTTCATTAATTTGGCACTAAACACGTGACTAATTTGTTAACAAATATAATATTATTGGCAATTTAATGATTAATTATGTGTGNTTTGAATTTTAGCTTTTTTGAAACAAAACAATCATTTTAACTACAATTTCAAGATGAGACTTTTGTCAATCATGATATATATTGAACAACTATTATTTCAAGATTATTATTAAGTTATTTGGATCAGATCACAGAGATTAATAAAAAACCCGAGAGCCCTTTTTGTTATTAGAAAAAATTATTTTAACTACTTAATTATTATGGAGTTAGCTTTATTATTCTCATTCTCCTGTTGTAGTATGCATATTCAATTTATTTAATTAGCATGTGATCAGATCCTCAAAGCTCTATTGCAAATTGCAAATCTTCTTGTAACTTCAACAAAGACCGTCATGTGAACAACTTTCATCACATGACAGAAAGCAACAACGAGCTTTGATTCCAGTGATCCTAAGGCATGATTTGTAAATTATGGAATTAATCTAACTTGGATTTTTTAAAGTTTCTTTTTCTACGTATAATGACAAGACAATCTTTTATTTTGTATTATTGTACAAATCTCATTCTTCTATGCTAACTATAGAAACAATAATTATTACAATTTTTAAAGCGGGGCGGGGCGGGTTGAAAATGAAAAAATAACTATGTGGGGCGGGGCAGGTTGAAAAGTGAAAAAATAACTATGCGGGGCGGGGCGGGACGGGACGAGTTGAAATTTTTATGGGTTTTGCCAAACCCGTCCCGCACCCGCTCCGCCCTGCCCCGCCCCATTGCCATTCCTAAGTGAGATTGACCATTCGTTTCTCTAATTTTATGACTAATTCACTGTGCCTTCTAATTTCAACATAACCCACCACTCTGGGATTTCTTCGACCGTACATAAAGTTTTTTTAATTGTCAAGGAAGAATAATTAATGCTTTTCTCCTGAAAATAAATCTGTTAGGGATATAGTAGATATGCCCTAGATCCAATATCACATTTGATGATTTAAACATATTTTTGTGAATGTCATTTGATATAAAATATATGGCATTTGATATTCTTTTATCATAGTTATTATTATTTGTTTGATTAACTTGATAAGGTCCTTGATTAGATTTTGAGACTTGACATTGTGATGGAGATCATGATAATGACAGCCAAGTTTCTTATAGTTAAATCTAAATTTGGAAGTGGAGAAAGAACTTCTGAATTATTGGGACTAATTCATACATATGTTTGTGGGCCCATGAAAATTCAAGCTAGAGGTAGATATTCTTACTTCATCACCTTCACTGATAATATGTCAAGATATGGATTTGTGTATCTTATGAAACACAAATCTGAATCTTTTGAAATGTTCAAAAGGTTCCGTAGTGAAGTTGAGAAACAGACTGGTAAAAGTATCAAAGTACTACGGTTTGACAGAGGTGGAGAATATCTTAGTGAAGATTTTACTAGATATCTCAAAGAGAATGTGATTCTCTCACAGTGGACACCTCCAAGAACACCACAACACAATGGTGTGTCTGAAAGGAGAAATCGAACCTTATTAGATATGGTGAGATATATGATGGGGTTCACTGATCTTCCAATAAATTTATGGGGATATGCTTTGGAAGCAGCAACATACTTACTTAATAAAGTTCCCACTAAGTCAATCTCTACAACACCATATGAGATATGGAAAGGACGTAACCCTAACCTTAAACACATTAAAGTTTGGGGTTGTCTAGCTTATGTTAAGAGACTGCAGTCTAATAAACTTGACTCAAGATCTGATAAATGTAGGTTCATTGGATATTCCAAAGGAATAATGAGATATTATTTCTATCACCCTTCTGATCATAAAGTGTTTGTGGCAAGAGGAGCAACCTTTTTGGAAAGGGAATTTCTTTTAGAAGGAAATTATGATGGAGAAATAGAACTTGATGAAGTTCAAGAAACTAATGAATCAACACAATATAAAGATCATGAGACCCAAGTTGAAGAACCTTTATTAGATGTTTTGAAGTTGCCAAAGAAGTTTCCATCTTCAACGGTTGATGTTCAAGAACTAAATGTAGTTCAGGAACAGGTTAATGAACCAGTTCCAAACCAAATTGAACACCAACCAAATCCAGCACAAGGTGAACAAGTTGTACAAGTACCTCTTAGAAGGTCTACACGAGAACGTCATGTACCAACTAGATTAAATCTAATGGTACAAGATGATGTATCAAATGAGGTTGATCATAATGATGATGACCCTAAGACCTATGAAGAGGCTATACAAAGTTCTGATTATGAGAAATGGCAAAAGGCCATGGAATCCGAAATGGAATCCATGAAGGAAAATAAAGTATGGACTTTAGTTGAACCTTCAATGGATATAAAACCTATTGGTTGTAAATGGGGTTTTAAGAAAAAGATTGGAGCAGACGGAAAAGTAGAGACCTACAAAGCCCGTCTTATTGCCAAGGGATATCGTCAGAAAGAAGGAGTCGACTATGACGAGACTTTCTCTCCCGTCGCAATGCTCAAATCAATTCGGATTTCGTTTGCTATAGCAATATACTATGATTATGAAATATGGAAAATGGATGTGAAAACAACTTTCCTTAATGGTGAGCTAGAAGAGGATGTGTACATGACACAACCTGAAGGTTTCACATCTTCGTATGATCATAATAAAATTTGCAACCTACAAAGAGCCATTTATGGACTAAAGCAAGCTTCTCGAAGTTGGAATATTCGTTTTAACAAGACAATTGAAAAGTTCAATTTTGTTAGATGCGAAGAAGAACCTTGTGTGTACAAAAAGGTTAGTGGGAGCACAATTATATTCTTAGTGTTGTATGTTGATGATATATTGCTCATAGGGAATGACATACCGCATTGCAAAGTACCAAGATTTGGCTATCTGAACAGTTCTCCATGAAAGACTTGGGAGAAACAGCTTATATATTAGGAATAAAGATCTATAGAGATAGATCTAGGAAACTGCTTGGACTTTCCCAGTCTTTGTACATTGATACCATCTTAAAGAGGTATAACATGGATAATTCCAAAAGAAGTTATCTACCAATTGGCACTGGAATTACTCTCAATAGGGAGGATTGTCCTAAAACACCTGAAGAGAGAGAGAACGCATGAGTAGGATCCCATACGCTAGTGCAGTGGGAGCTATCATGTATACCATGACATGTACACGTCCTGATGTGGCTTATGCACTTGGAGTGACTAGCCGGTATCAGGAAAATCCTGGTGAGGAACATTGGAAGGTGGTGAAGACTATTCTTAAGTACTTAAGAAGGACTAAAGACCAATTCCTCATCTATGGAGATTCTGAGTTAAAACTTGAAGGTTATACTGATGCAAGTTTCTCTTCAGATAGAGATGATAGCAAATCTATATCTGGTTATATATTCACCTTAAATGGTAGTGCGATGAGTTGGAAAAGTTCCAAACAAGCTACAATAGCTGACTCAGTGACTGAAGCAGAATATATAGCAGCTAGTGAAGCTGCTAAGGAAGCTATATGGATGAAAAAGTTCTTAACTGAACTTGGTGTGGTTCCTTCAATAGAAGGTGCGGTTCCACTGTTGTGTGACAATACTGGAGCCATTGCTCAAGCAAAAGAACCTAGATCACACCAAAAGTCCAAACACGTTATGTGAAGGTATCACTTGATAAGAGAGATCATTGAACGTGGAGACGTCGAGATTCAAAAGGTTGATGGAAAAGAAAATGCAGCAGACCCATTCACTAAAGCTCTTAGCGCAAAGGAGTTTGACAAGAACAAGTGGAAATTGGGGATGAAGTACAAGAGCGATTGGCTCTAGTGCAAGTGGGAGATTGTTAGGGATATAGTAGATATGTCCTAGATCCAATATCACATTTGATGATTTGAACATATTTTTGTGAACGTCATTTGATATAAAATATATGGCATTTGATATTCTTTTACCATAATAATTATTATTTGTTTGATTAACTTGATAAGGTCCTTGATTAAATTTTGAGACTTGACATTATGATGGAGATCATGATAATGAGAGTCAAGTTTCTTATAGTTAAATCTAAATTTGTTCTTGATCATAGGATTATTAATTTGGACATTAGTAATCCGGTTAGATCAATATTTATGTGATCGTCTTTATGGGATAAAGATTAGTTGATCTCATTAACTAATTCACATAGATAGATGATGCATATAGAGATATGATCATTGAACCGATTCATTGGATAATTTCTAATGGTTAGAATTACCATAAACTGTCAATAGGATATTCTCTTGAATAATGTGATGTAAGAATTTCCTTTGACCTGAGATCGTCATAGTAATTGACAAGTTATTTATTATGCTTTGATACTAGACACCTATGGCCCTAGGGAGATAGTTGAAAGGATATTGGGTATGATTAAGTACTAGTAGAATTAGTGATTGATCAAGATGGAATATGTCAACTCTTGGTAATGAGTTTAAGCTCCATGTTGTCATGAATTATAAACGACCAAATTAAGGCCTTGGCCAGGGCAATTGAATAAAGAAGAAAAGAGTTTCTTAAGTCATTCAATGGTCGATTATATTTGACATGAACACATAGTTGGTCACCTATTAGGATTTGACAGTTGAACCATATCCTAGGGTGATCCAGAGCTATAAGGACAGAAGGAATTACAACATTATTCTTCTACGGGTTCTTGAGAGTAAATTGTATACTTCATGCTATCAGGTCGTTAAGGAGTGTTGCTAGACGTCACCCTTGATTAGTATATTGATGTGGTCAATTTGCTATCAACTTAGTATTGAACCTATGGGGACACACACTAATGAGTGTTCTAATCTTTGCTAAAGGGTTAATTACTTTATTGTTTGGTAATTAAATTAAAAAATTTAATTAGTCAAATAAATAAAGTTATTTGTCCAAATGAAATATTATTATATTCTTTGCTAGCACCGAAAATATAATTAATATTGTAAGCAAATTGGATTTTACTATTTAGAATAGCATATTGAATTATATCTCTTGGTTAATTATTATCTAAGATAATTATCAATACATATATACTATGTATATATGTTAGACGTGGCTTTCATCAGATTCCTACTAGGAATGAGATTTGCATTTTTTAAGAAAATTGTACAAAGTCCAGTTTTATAAGAACTTTGGGCTTACTACGTGAAAGTCACCGTATAGCCTTTTCCTTAACCTAAAAGGAAAGAAGGCTATGGTTAATGATATATATAGATATCATTCAACTAGAAGAAATATAGATTGTCTTCAAAAAGTCAAGAAACCAAGAGAAACGTTCTGGACAAGAAAATAGTTTCTTGTCCGATTACTACTACATTAATCAAAGAGTTGATAGCAAGAGTCGGTTTCGGTGTGGATACGCATAGAGTCTTCACACTATCGAAGAATTTTTGAAACGATATTCTCTTCATCAGGTACGTCTTAGATCCGATCTATTGACTTGTAAATAAATTTTAAACACGAAAAGTTCTGCCTAGGACTGCTTTTGTCTTCCGCTGCGTGTTAAAAACATCTATATGCAATCCTCACAGTGGTATCAGAGCCATGGTTTCTAGTGTCTAAAATTTATTTACGAAATATTTTAAGATTATATTTGAAGAGTTCAAACCATAATACTTGTGTATTGTGCAATATTCAAATTGTTTGAATGCATATTAGACTAATATTATTTTATTATGAATAAAATATATTCATATAAGTTAAACTATTGAGATAGTTTGTAACTTGAATTTGAAATTTTGTATTAGATACGACGGGTATCTATAATAAGTTATTGAATTCTATTGTTATTTTTAATTGTTATTATTTCATGAGATGTTAATTATAATAGTTTTCTGGCATGGATTATTTTTATGTGATATATAAGATAAACATGTTAGAAGATGTTGAACTCCGTTTTTATGTCACGTGCTTGTTTACATAGTTTTGAGTTATTTAATTACATGTGATGTAAATTAATTTAGGACTAAGCATGTAGACAACTTGAACTAATTTCACATGCTATAAAAGATTTGATCTTCATGTTATTAATAATTGTTTTAGTAATAATTCCCTCTTACTAAAATTTGAGTTCTTAAATAATAAAATATAAGATATTTTATTATAGAGCTATCCATCAAGGTAAATAATTTTACTTAATTCTTGTTTATAAGGAGCGGCCTGACTACCAGGAGACTTATAGTTCGATAATATGTTAAAATTATTTATTGCATTAGATGTATGGATTGAAAGAATTATTCAATTTTACACTAGACGCCTGGACTACCCGGGGAGTAAAAAATTTAATAAGTTATTTGCTATCATGATGATTGAACTCAACTATGCCAATAGGATCGACCTGACTACCATGGGACTATTTGACATAGAGCTGTTTAAGGAAATTGTATTGGGGATACAATTGGTAAGAGTACCTACTTTTAAAATATATGTGAGAAACGACTTGACTTCCAAGTGGCTCATACATATTGTTAAAAGATTCCTTTACTCCACTAACAGAAATAAAGATTTCGTAAACTATAATGAGGGAAAATAGTTTAAAATAATTAGTGAAAATATCATTTAGATAAAAGTCCATGTCTTTATGATATACGTAAATATGTTCTTATATTATTGCCTTTTCTTTTCTATATTTTAGATTTCTCAATATGTTTGTTATATCACTGCGTGAAATACTTGAGACCAACAAGTTGGTAGGATCAAACTTTGATGACTGGTATAGAAATTTGAGATTTGTTCTCATGCATGAAAAGCTTATTGATGTGATCGATAAGCCTGCAAAGATAATCCCACCAAAGAATGATGTTCAAGGCACCAAGGTTTATCAGAAACACTTGGAAGAATGCCTTGATATTAAACGCATCATTCTCGCTTCTATGAATTCTGAACTCCAGAGGAAACATCAGAATATGGATCCAACTGAAATTATTGAATATCTTAAGAAGATGGTGGATACACAGTTGGGCATTAAAAACTCTCCAGTTGGACCCCTTGTCAATCATGTGATTGTTCTTACCGAAGAACATGAGAAGTTGAGATACAAGCTTGGTAAAGAGCTTTCTGAAGATTTGATCTTTCAGTCAGTATATGATGCTGAATGTTTTCATTATAAGAAGAAAGTCCACTGGAAGAGAAACTGCAAGGAGTATCTTGCAACTCTAAAGGACAAGAAACAAGGTGAGACATTGATGAAAAATATTTTCAAGGTTTCTTTAGCTACTACTAATTCTTCACTATGGGTATTAGATACTGGCAGTGGTTATAACATCTGCAATATATTGCAAGGGTTCAAGATAAGTAGGAGACTAAAGAAAGGAGAAATTAATCTACAAGTTGGAAATACAAAAGTTGCGGTCGTAGCTGTAGGATCAATTTCTTTAGTAATGCCTACGGGCAAAGTACTTATGTTGGATGATTGTTATTACGTTCCTAAATTTGTTTCGAACATAATTTCAGCTTTTATGTTAGACAAACATGGGTTTCACATTAATATAGGCAATGGTATTTGCTCTATTTATTATAGTGATAATTTATATGTGAATGGCTATCTCCAACATGATGTTTATGTCTTATCTAATGTGAATGCTAATTGGATTATGCATGTTTCAAGTCTTAAGAGGAAAAGAGATGATCAAGTAAATCATACATACCTTTGGCATTGTAGGCTTGGTCATATTGGAGAGAAAAGAATTAACAAGTTGTACAAGGAAGGGTACCTTGACAAATATGATTTTGAATCATATCCAACTTGTGAATCTTGTCTCAAAGGAAAAATGACCAGATCTTCATTTACTGGAAGTGGAGAAAGAGCTTCTGAATTATTGGGACTAATTCATACAGATGTTTGTGGGCCCATGAAAATTCAAGCTAGAGGTGGATATTCTTACTTCATCACCTCCACTGATGATATGTCAAGATATGGATTTGTGTATCTTATGAAACACAAATCTGAATCTTTTGAAATGTTCAAAAGGTTCCGTAGTGAAGTTGAGAAACAGACTGGTAAAAGTATCAAAGTACTAAGGTCTGATAGAGGTGGAGAATATCTTAGTGAAGATTTTACTAGATATCTCAAAGAGAATGTGATTCTCTCACAGTGGACACCTCCAAGAACACTACAACACAATGTTGTGTCTGAAAGGAGAAATCGAACCTTATTAGATATGGTGATATATATGATGGGGTTCACTGATCTTCCAATAAATTTATGGGGATATGTTTTGGAAGCAGCAACATACTTACTTAATAAAGTTCCCACTAAGTCAGTCTCTACAACACCATATGAGATATAGAAAGGACGTAAGCCTAACCTTAAATACATTAAAATTTGGGGTTGTCCAGCTTATGTTAAGAGACTGCAGTCTCATAAACTTGACTCGAGACCATAAAGTATTTCTAAATGCAATCCTCACAAAATCTACATTGATATTGTTGAAAGGAAGAAATTAAATACGAAGGTATGTCATAGTTCAGCACTAACCAATAGTACAAAACCTGTTGTTTTATATACTATGAAATCTGTGTATTCATCTTTAAAATATAATTGCAAACAATTCATATTGTTTATACAAAATTTGCTAGCTATATCTACAGGCCAAAATGTTCATCTGAACTAATTAAAGTGAGTTGAAGCATGCAGACAAAAAAATAAGCAACCTAGCTAACAAATACTTTAATTTCTTCCACTTTTCTGCTCCATCAACTTCTTCTAATAACTGAATTCATATTCTCAAAAAAATCATTGAATATAAGCAACAATAACAGTAATATCATCAACTTTTCCTCCTCGATCTATGACGAAACCATTCCCTTTCAGCTGCTCTTCCAAAAGGTGTATCTGCAAACCTATCAAATGAATTATACAACGCAACGTTCCCAATTTGACTAGCCAATTCCTTTGGCTTCAACTTCTCATCAATCCCTCTTTGTAAAAGTTCCTCAATCTCACTTTCATTCATATTGTCAAGCAATCCATCTGTTCCAACAACTAAAACATCGTCTTTTTCGACCATTATTTCCATCTCTTGAGCAACACTAGGATTATCTTTAGCATTTCCTAATTGATATGGACAATTAAACCTCCGTTGTTGTATAGGAGATTTGTATATAACTCTTCCTTTTCTAATCAGAAAAAATCCACTGTCACCAACGTTAGCAGCACATAACGTATTTTTCTCACTGTACAAATGTTATAATACATGCTGTTGACGATCCTTCAGAATTTGTATTTTTGTAAGCTGCTTCAAGAATTCTTTTAGGGTTCACTGCAGTACCCTTTGGTTCATTAATATCTATGGCAATAAGTGAATTTCTCATAAGTTCTCTTGCGTATATTATATTCCAGCATCAACTCCCTTACTTGCCCAGCCACCAACGCCATCTGCGACACCATTTGTTTGGTATATTTTGTGGATAAAGTGAGCATCTTCACCTCGTGGTTTCATTGGGTAAATATAAAGATCCAGCCACCATTTTTAGGCTTGGTAATTCGTTACTACAGTGCGAGGGTTCTGTCCCTCGGACGACTTGAGTAATAGGAGAATGGAAACTGAGCCCTACAGTGGTCGGACCTCGTGAATCGGGCAGCCTGATTATAACCTAATCAAACTTGTTGAATGAATATTGATCATCACCTAATTGTAGTTTCTTTGGGTCTTCTTTGGTACGTTCGTCAAAAGATGATGCAGTCAAAAGTTTTGGTCTAGGGTTGTCATGACTAAATTTGAGTTTCTTGTTGCTGTAATTTTCCAGTTGATAATTATCGTTACAAAAGTCGGCGTACCTCTTCTGTGGAAGCTTGAAAACTTCATCAAACTTGTTAAATGAGTGTTCATGATCTAATGATGATATGCATGCATGCAGCCATTGATGTGTTGATTTGCAAAAGCTTTGGAAAGTAAAAATATGAGGTGATCATGAAAGTTTGGTTAATTAAAAGATGGAGTAATATATATACGCGTAGTATAAACCTAGTTAGAATAGGTTAAGGGAAACAAAAAAATTTGGAAACTAAAAAAATAAAAGTACTGCTTGAAGAGCACGTTAGGACTTGGTTATAAGTAATTTATATATATGTGGTAATCCTAGTAAGAATAGGTTAGGAAAAAACAGCTTTTGGAAAGTGAATGGAATTACCGTTTTGGAAAGTAAATGTAATTACTTTTTTGAAATGCAGATGATGCACTTGACTGACATATTTTTGTAAGAATTGGTTCTTCTTGTTCTTAAATTTTCTATCCTTAAGTTGGTGGCAAATTTTCTAGTAGATGTGCTATATACATATCTTTAAAATTTTAATTTCTAGGAGAATAGAGATTTACCTAACAGCTTGTTTGGATGGTTGTTACTCATTATATCGTATTGTATTGTTATACAGAAACAATATTTGTTTTGATTGTTTAGTTAAAATTAATTGTATTGTATTGCTAAATTCATTATTCCGGAACAATGAAAAGTCCCATTTTTTTAAATAACCGATTTGGTGTGGTGGGATTGTTTCCTATTTCTCTTTCCAATTATGCCCTAATTATTACTTTATAATTAGTATTAGTACCCGCGTGATGCGCGGTCAATATTAAAGAATATTAATTATTTTAAATTATGATTTGCATTTTTAGTTTACTATATCATATTTAGTTAATAGAATTCCAACTGCATCTTAATCCTTAATACAATATTTCATTAATTAAATCTATATTGAATTAAAGCAAAATAAATCATATAGTCATCAACTTTGTATTTCTTATTTTTTAGTACAATATCTATCATTTAGAATTATATTATTAATAAATATTGTATTAACACGTCACTTGGTTTAAAATCGATATCCACTACTCCTTTTAATATAGCATAAATATTTCTTACTTCTTAAAAATTACTATTAAAATTTTATTCTACTGTTCACGATTCTTTAATTTTTAAAAAAATTTCAATAATATCTTGTATATTATTTGCTCAATGAATTTTATTTTTAAAATTAATTTAACATGTAAATAGTCTGATATTATCTCTATTCCCATCATCGTACATCTTTCTCTACTCTAATATTATAATTAGCCTTTTCATTTTGAATTGTACATATAATCGAAATACTTTCATACCTAAAACTAAATTGTAATTATAAATTCTTCCTAAACATAAAAAGATATGTCACTTTACTATTTTTATCATAAAACTACTGCTATTCTTAATAATTGTTATTTGTATATTACATTGCCATAAGCAAATGAAACTCTTATATTTAAATTGTTACTCACTGTACTATTTAATTTTGATTCTTCCAAAATATAAGCAGATACGTTAGTTTACTATTTTATCGTAAAATTACTAATATTCTCTATTCAATTAGTGCCACTAACTGGGAAAGTTTCCTTCCAAGATTCCTAGTTCCTAAACATACGAAAAATAAAACTCAAATTAAATTCATTCATAAAATACATATCTTAGATCAGATGGTCGCCTTCATTTATGTAATTTTGCTCAAATTAATTTAGAAATCTCATTGATTAGTTTTTTTTTTTTTTGTTGAACAATATTATCTTTCCATTATGAATTCAAAAATTTTCTATAGATTTCGTTAGATTTTTCCTAATTCTTATTAGGTTTTTGATCTAAAAGCGCCAAGTGGCATATTTTCGATACACCAATTGGCATAATCGCATGCTTCAATATTTCTAAATATTTCTTACTTCTTATAATTATATATTTTTAAAATTTTATTTATTGTTCATAATTCTTAATTTTCTAAATTTATCAATAATTTTTTTTTATTTATGTAGTATATTATATATTTTAGATTTATTTTAAGTATAGAGATCCTCATATTATCTCTATTTTATTATTAAATATTTTTCTGTTGTAATCTTATACTTAATTTTCTCCATCTTGAATTTTTTAAAAACTAAATTGTAACTTTGAATTTTTCCTAAAGCTTACCATTTGGAAATCTCGTTGATTAGTTTTCAAAAAACATATTTTATCTTTCCATTATCAATTAAAAAATTTTGTATCGATTCTCGTTAGATTTTGTCTTAAAATTTATTTAGATCTTGTCTTAAATTTATTTAGATAATGTCTTAAAAGCGCCAATTGGTATATTCTTAATGCACTACTTGACTTAATCTCATGGTTCACTACCCTCCTTTTAATTATCTTTTTTTAATTTTTTTATTTTAACTTCAACTTATAACCTACGTCTTCGTCTCTTTTTTCCTTCTACCGCTTCCAACTTCAACGTAAGGTGTAGGTTTTGCTTTTCTTTTGTTTCATTCTTTCTTCTACATTGACTTTTAATTTCAATTCTAATTACTTTATCTCCAATTAGCTGTATAATATTAGTTGTTTTCAAGTGTGCAAAGTGTTATTATTTATCTTAAATTATTTTTATGCATAATCCTTGATAAATTAAACATTTAAAATAAATAGTAAACTTATCCGTTACAGTACAATACGATACAGTCAAGCCAAATAACAAAATATTATTTAACAATAGCAAATGATACAATCTATCTAAACATTGTATTCATAAAAGGATACAATACAATACAGTACAATACGATACATTATAAAACGATGGGTAACAATGATCGAAACAGAGTGTAAATTAAAAAAAAAAAAAAATCTTGCTTCATCAGCCACTGATTTGTTAAGTAGGCTTGTTTCAACTCTAAGTAACTTGCCATAGATATATCAAACCATCATAGATTAATAAAGGAGGTCTCTCTAATCTACCATGGGAAGCAAATTTCCATAGGACTTTATCGTTTGAGATAATATTTGCATGAGGAATAGAATAAACTTAGGTAAATTTTTTGTTTCTTTGGCAAAACCAAGCAACCAATATACCACTAGTTTTGAACAGGTCCAAGTAGTAATCAACCATTTACTGGTTCCTCAGAGGTTATCGTTGGAACATAACGATCGATTTTTGTTTCTTCGGGTGTATGTTCTGAATTGAATAAGAACTCAGAAAATTGCATTATCCATTAATGTAAAAAAAATTGAATTGATAAGTATAACAGCAGTTTTAAAATCCAATATCATTTCTTGAAAAGATACTTTTGCTTTTGATTTGGAGAACTAATTCTATCAAACATGAAACTTTTTGTACTATTATTGCAAGAAAAGAAGTTGCAACATTCCAGCTCTCATCAGAAACATTATACAATCTTTAGAGTCTTACCAGGAAGTTTCTTGCGAAGAAGCATTTACAACAGACTGATTATTGGGTAAATATCACAAGCCCACAGGTGAACTATGGGAAAAAAGAATGTGACTGTCAATGAAATAAGGAGAGTGAAAAGGATAAAAACAAATTGAAGGGCAGCCCCGTGCACTAAGCTCCCTCTATACGCGGGAAGTCAATTTTACGTAGCGTTACCCTGCATTTGATAAAAACAAATTGTTTTAGCAAAATAAAGCTTCCAAATAGTCATCAACATAAGCAAGGCATGGCCAGTGATCCGTTCTAATTCGGACTAATGTAGAAGTATCAGAAACTTCCATCTGAAAAAGGAGATGAAATCTTGGTGGAAGGAATATTAAGATCTGAATTGATCCAAGGTTTTTCTTACTAATTTGGACATAACCCCCTCCCTCATCTTCATCATCCTTGTACTTGAGGTAAAGGGGCCCCCCAACTATACTAGATTCTGAGATGGTATCATTAGTGGAAGAGGTACCCAAAGTCTCCTCATTCCATTCAACATCCCTTATAACTCCTCCCTCCTTCACGAAGCTAGTTAGGGGATCACCGGTTACACATACAACAAAAGGTGCCAACGATCGTTCTACGGCTTGGATCAAAGACGCCACAGGAACCTCCAGTAGCTTCACAGAGCGAGTACCACTGATTGCTGCAACCCCTTTACCTCCTTTAAGTACAAATGTCTCCCGCCCAGTGCTGGTTGATGCACCACATGCTTCCCACAAGGCATTAAACAGATCCACATAGTATCGACATCCTGCACCTTCAGGGATGTCTTCTGGAACAATAGCTTTGAGAAACATATCTTCAATTCCTACTGTAATGTTGAGCAGCTGTCCTCTAATGATCTGACCATTGTCTGCATTCGTTTCAATGAAAACATCAACAAGACCAGGTACTGGATCCTGTGGTTCCAATTCAATCAGAACAGGAGCTTTGAAGCTTTTGTCAACTCCACAAGTTTCAGATACATTCTCCACAGGGATAATATCAAGGGAATTTGTCTGGTTAAACGAATAGAAACTTTTGGGGGGTTGACCTAGAAGAAAAGGAATGTGGCATGATGGAATAGAGCCGTATGGCGCAGCAGAAGAGAACTTGAGCACAGTTGCATATAAGGCAGGAAGGGTGTCAACTCCATTAGCAGGCATATTGATTCCCCAAATGCGACTGAAAGGCTCTGACTCAAACCTTAAGGCACAAGGTATTTTAATCTTGAAACCTGGCATGTGTCTTAAGTCGGGAATAAATGAAAAATGCTTCCTCAAGATTTCAACAATCTGCGAAATCTTTGAATCCATAACACGCAATGGCTCCGGAGGCTGATTGTGCCTATTGGCTTCAGAGATCACTGTAACATCAGTAATTTTGTCAAACTCACTTTGCTCACTAGGGGACACATTGTCCTTGATGGGTTCTATATAACTAGGTTTCTTGACATCAAGTCCCAGAGTTGACAGGGACAAAGACCAAGATTGTTTAACCAACAATGGCACCACGCGCTCAAGATGCATGCAGGATGAAATACTCCTAGATTTCTTAGGGTCGTGAGAAATTCTAGGAGACTGAACACTGAAGAAAGAGCTGGAATGAGTAGATGGAGAAATTCCAGGAAGCTGGTCCCCACTGTTTAGAATGTCTCTTAGCTTTTTCCCAGGAACACAAATCAGCATCCGCAGGTAAATTCTGCAAAATACCACCAAATGTTAAAAAGCAATAGCACCCTGCAAAGTTAAAATGAATGCTTTTCTCCATGTTCATCCTGCAAATTTAATGATGAAAATACTTCCCAGTGTTATTTACATCTGTCATTCGCGGTGAACATGTGATGATATAAACAATGTGTACAGACAAACAGAATGAGGTAGGAAACAGGATGAGATTTTCTCATAGAATTACCTGGCATTGTCACGAACCTCCAGATCTGGGAAATAGAGACAAGTGAATGATAAAAGACGAGATAACCCAACAAATAATTTGGAACTATGTTGATGCAGGATCATAGTTCGACAAATTCCAAGAACTTTACTCCCATGACCCCAAGACCTTAATCCTGTATCTGGACAATGTTTTTCAACAAGAAATACCATGAACTTGGTAAGGATCTCCATTAATCCACTAGGAGAAACTTTAGCACTCTCAGCAATCCTTTCCAATATAGAGAAGTAAGATACCAATTTGTAATCTATCTTGAGTTTTGGAAGCAAGTGGTCATCAAATGTCTTAAGTAGGCGTTCTCCCAACCACCGGTGCTTGTGACATGTCAATAAGCGATCAGTAAAACCAGCAATGACAGGAACCAATCCTCTATATTCAGACAAAGAGTCTATAAGTGTTCTCTGCAAACAAAAGTCAAGCTTCCAAATCATTTAGGCACAAAATAAACAAGCTTCATTTGCAAAATCAAAGTAGAGTATCAGTACTATAGCTAAGTCAGGAGGAGATGCATCATTTTTTTTTTGTTGATAAGATAAAATAAAAATTCAGGAGGAGACGCATCTCATTCATTTTTAAACTCCTCAAGATGAACTCCAATCACACCCCTAAGTTTTCCTAAAATCCAGATTTCGATGAGGAGATGGAAAGACTTTAAAGTTACAACGTGGCAGGGCACCTATAGAAGGAAGAACAAGTACTGAAGTACACCTAAGAAACCAATCCAGTTTTACGCAGCAAAAGTGACAAAATGAATGATATATATTGTTAGAGTGGTAGGCTCTATGCAGATTCTTCACAAAAGTTCTCATCTTCTGTGTTGGAGCACCTCTTCTCGACCTTTAATCATCCTATAGATTTCTTTCATCAGAAACATATTCCCCTACATCATTTGAATTCTACAAGATAAAAGTAAAAAGGGAAAAGAAGAAAACTCTCAAATGTTTGCACTACAGAAGCACGGCGACAAAGAATTTATAAATATTTTCCTATTTATGAAACACCAATTGCGTCGAAGCAATACCACAGAACAAAAGTAAATACAGAACAACAGAATCTAAGTATTCGTACCTGCACAGTGTAGAAGATTGTTGGCTCCACAAGGATTTTATCGGAGATAGAATCATTGTCTGAGTGAGACTGCCCAATCAAAAACTTATAGATAGCACGAAATGCCACAGAAGTCTCCATACTCCAAGGAGGCAACCATTTAAAAGCTGATACACAAACAAGGCCGTCTTCAAGTAACTTCTCCTTGGTCATTCCCGAACTTCCCTTAGCACTCACTACTCCTTTTTCATTATCCATCAAAGCAGAACAATAGGCAAGCAAGTCAAGCTTCAATGATTTCAAAGCAAGCGGATCAAACACTGACGGATAAAAGCTCAAGCTCATATCAACGACATTCTTCCTTTTCTCCACATCCCTCTTCAATACCAACCGTATCAATCCAACTAACCAATGCAGCACCAGCAACCGGAAAAACAAATGATGTTGAGATTCTTTCGATAACAACAAGAGTCGACTCGCGATTTCCAACTCTTGCCCTTCGAACGAGTCCACAAAGCTTAAATACATGACTAAATAAGCATGCCATAACAAAGGATCGTACGTATAAAGCAACCCTGAAAACTGAACCTTCAACAAAGACCCCTGCAAATCTAAAGCTGCAGCAACTGGCAATGTCTTATCCATAAACTCCAAGAGACCCCAAGGAGTCAAATTTTGTGGCCATTCAAACAAAAATGAGATCACTCTCCTTAACTCCCTATTACTCAAATCTGACAACTCCCCTCCTACAAAAATCTCATCTTTACAATTTTCATCAACTAAAAACCTTGGTACACTAAACGGAACCAATGTACTCGAAGAATTACTCAATGATACATGAGGTTTTAATTTTACGATGTTATAAACAACAGTAACTAACAATAATACATAGCTTTGGCCAGCATGAGTACGTTCAATTTGGCACAAACTCCATAGATGTGATCCAATTTCACAAAGTACACAAGGAAAAGCAATTTCTAACTCACGTAAGCATTCGCAGGCAATCGACCGGGTTTGTCGGTCAACGCTATGATTCGGCCGGTTGATAATAGTCAGCAGAAGCTCAATTAAGCTTTCAAACGGAGTAATAAAACTCGAATTAACAGAATTCAACGGGAAATTAACGGAATTGATGAAAATCGAGGTGGACGAGATGAGGAACTGTTCTTTGAGCGCGAATGAAGTTGAAACGCCATCGTTTGGTGATTGGATGACTGATCTTAGAGTTTCGAGGAGACGATGAAGGAAAGTGGATGAAACGGTGTCGATTTGGTTGTTGTATTGTTGTTCTTCGAGGAAGATGAGGAGTTGGAGTTTGAGATTGTGAGGGAGGTCTTTGCGGAGGAGTGATGAAAGTGTGAGGTTAAAGAGAGGAACGGCGGCGTAGTTGGTGGAAGTCCACCGGAGTAGCCGTGCTGCGCCGCCGTGGTTGTAGTCGTCGATTAGATTTTCCCATTCTGAAGGCGATAAGGGTTTGAGTTCCGATGACATTTGACTCAGTCCGAGTTCCGAGTCTGAAAAACTCGTCGCTGATTAATGGGTCTCAAGTTCTAGTCATTCTTTTTGAGCTAGAAGACAATGTTCAAGTTCGGTTTAGGAAATTGTATTTTTACTTTTCCATTTTTTTTGCTTTATTACTTCTCCAATTATTTAGGTCCCTTGTTCAGTTGTTTCATGTCTATCAAAAGGGATTTTTTTTGGTATATACATACAAAATTGTTTTCGTATTTATAGAGAGTAATTAATTTTGTTATAAGATATATATAAATTCGATCAAAACTATAATTTATATATAATTTTTATTATACGATCAAAACTTATAATTTACATACAACTTATATTCAACTTGTATATAGTTTTTTTTTACAGAATCAGGTAAAAAAGTTACAATTTATATACAAAAGATATACTCAATTTATTTATGTTTTCTTCTTCGAGTATCAGTCTAAAATTTTAACCAAAACCAACTCGATTCTTCGTCAAATTCTTTTAAAATTAAAATATAAACTCCAAAAGATATTCTTAATCATTATTTGCAATAATACACAATCCAAATAAATGATATTTTTATATAATTTAATTTCTAAATATAAAGTATTTTAATGACTGTTAAAGAGATTTTTTTTGGAAATGATGGCACGTGATCTTTTATACCTCATAATGGATCATTTGATCTGATGACGTGTAGACTCAGCACACAGGATCAACTAATGTTCTTTGTTATTACTATATTTTCATTAGTGATTATTCCTTCTTGTTAGTTGAAGCGGACTAAAAAGTACATAATTTTAAATTTAATTATTAATAATGCATTCAAGTGAAGCCACTGATTTGGGAAGAAAAAGAATGAATGGGCTGGTGCAAAAGGTGTAATTGAAGTTTGGAGAATGTTGGATGTCAATGATTTTGAAGAGGTTTGAATTTGGGGGAAGAAAGAAGACAGAGTAAGATTAGAGTCTAATATATTATTTTATATATGAATAATAAATTGTACATGCTAATCTAATTAAGTGATAACCTCTCGAGGAGAGGTAAATAAGTTTATAAGATAATATAGATAGGTAAATGTTCTTTTTCAAACAAGTCGCAAACTAAATTCTTGAGCTTTCTATTTCGAGCCAAGTGCACAAATAATTATTCTTGGGGCTGCTTTTTGGAAATTAATCAGTACTTAATTATTTTGTTCTGAATTTTGAGCTAAAATTTAATTTTTAGGGAAATTTAAGATATTTGTGTCCCAATAAAATTATACCGAAAAACTAAAATTTAGAATGCACCAGTTAAATCTTAACTAGCAGCCTTTAAAGTGGCTACCTAATTTAAGGCCCAACTAGCGCTCCCTGTCAAAAATGTTAAAATGTAAAGATGTCTTTCTCCAAAACTTTTCTCAAACAAGGTCGATATGAAAAAAAAACTATGGAACTTTATTCAAGTTTATCTGGTGTATGACAAGATATTTATTTTATATTATGCTCTTCGTAATCCATCTTTAGTCCAATGAGCCAAACATCTAAAATAAAAGTATATTCACTAAAGAATTTTGTCATTATTTGTTCGTTTATATAATATAATATATAATTTCAACATTATAACAACGAGATAACTTATTCACAAGCCAAATGATCCCTGATTATTTTATGCTTTGTTATAAGTCAAGTTTACTAAATTTTGTCCTTGATCCTTAATTCTAAACTTCCTATTTGTCTCTTAATAGTTTTCCGCATTATCTACGACTATGCATTTGATAGTAGGTATCACATTTACGAAGGTACCATCAAAGGATGTGGTACAATGGATGAAACTGTTCTTTCGTTAATCAAAGGTCTCGGGTTTGAACTTCGGGTATGGAAAATTTTTTGGTAGGGAACGCTTTCCTCTGAATGGGGCCTTACGCGATGCGAATGCGGATATAGTCGGACTCCAATACAGATATCGAACATCAAGTGAGAAACCAAAATAAACATTTACGAAGGTTAAGGTACCTAATGCAACAACCAAAAGATTTCATTTTCGTTTCTTCAATAATTAATGCAATGTCATGTTCAAGCCTAAATTATTTAAAGAAAGCCAACGGCCAAATTCGCTTTCCTTCTTTTGTTAAAAGGTCTCATTTGTCAATATCTGTATCAACTTCTTGACTCAGTACTTGTTACATTTGCTTAATTTGTATTTATGTCTTTAGTGAACTGAACAATGCTGATAAATGTGGATGCCAGAAAGAGCCCATTTTTTGTCATGTGCTCTTTTTGAACTTCTATGTAGATGTAGAGTCCCCTTTCTCCATTGGACCAAGTTCTTCGGCAGACCAAACTTTAAATGGCATATTCGAGCTAGGCTTCTTCAAAGTAAAAATTGTACGGGACGTCTTATTTGGTCGCCTCCATTTAACCTATATCCATTTGTTTTTAAACTTTTAACTTGTACTCACTTTTTAAATAACTTCAGTCCCTTTCTCTTCCTCCTTCTCCTCCTTCGTTTTCTTCTTCTTCTTCTTCTTCTTCTTCTTCTTCTTCTTCTTCTTCTTCTTTCTTCTGTTGTTGTTGGTGCTGCTATGGAACTTCAGTTCATGGGATGATTGTCATAAATATGTTTATCAGAGCTAAAGTTCGCTAGTTACAAAACAAAAACTTTAGCTCTAGAGCTGAAGTTCGCCAGTTACAAAACAAAAACTTCAGCTCTAGAGCTGAAGTTCGCCAGTTACAAAAATAAAAATTTCAGCAATTACAAACAGAAACTTTGCGTTAAGACGTGCACAAGTTAAACAAAAACTCCAGCAAATAGAGAAAAAAACTTCAGCTACTTCAGCTCTAGAACTGAAGTTCACCAGTTATAAAACAAAAACTTCAGCTCTAGAGCTTAAGTTTGCCAGTTACAAAAACAAAAACTTCAGCTCTAGAGCTGAAGTTCGCCAGTTACAAAAACAAAAACTTCAGAAATTACAAACAAAAGCTTTGCGTTAAGACGTGCACAAGTTAAACAAAAACTTTAGCAAATAGAGAACAAAACTTCAGCTACTATGCTTAAGTTCAGCACACTTGCTACTTCAGGCCCGTCTACTAGAATGCTGAAGTTTTGCGTGATTGCCTTTGCTACTTCAGCCCCGTATGCTGAAGTTATGCGAAAAAGCTTATACACTTGTAATTTTTTTTGCAAAGCGGGCACAAGTTAAAACGTGACACAAAAAGCGGGTATAGATGCAAATGCCCCTTCTTCAAACTAGGTAAATCTTGCAACTATTATATAGGCATTTAGTACAAAAGTTTAATGTCCAAAAATAATTGTTTGGGTAGCAAATGGAGAAGCACCAATTTTTGACACGTACTCTGCTAAGCTCAAAATCATATATAACAACTTCGTGCTGATAAACAACGTCTAAAAGTAAATACAGTTTTTACTTTGTGGAAGAATTTGAAAGATCCGTGTATACGGGTGAAATCGAGTTCATGGTGCATTCTAGCCTGCGATAAAATAAGTCAGGCTCGAGACATGGCAACAAGGGACCGAAATTGAGTCAAAGTCCCACCGGGCCAGAATCCGAGGGCACGATGCGTGCCTTCGAGAATATTGAGGCCATGGTCCCGAAATCGGTTCTAGCCTCGAACGACTTCGAAGAACATTGTCAGACAATCCAGCATAGCCAACAGAAGGCCGAAATATCCGTGACCGGCCGAATACTACAGCGGGGATTTCGGCATGTATCGATAAAGGACCGGCAATCAGTGAATCAAAAGATTTTTTAACTTTCATAGAGTTGTACCTAAAATAGGACTCCCCTACTATATAAGGGAGGTCTGGTAACTCATCAAACAGATTGTAACACGCATTCCGGAGTAATATATCATTATTTTCTCTGTTATTAGCTTTCTCTTTCGTTCGTCAGTGCTGATTATTACGAGCCCGGATCGAGGGCAAATATCTCATTAAGTCTTGAATTATCTTCCTTGTGTGGTTTGAGTTTACTTTATCTTTATTTATTTAATTTATCTTTATTTACCGCTTTGTGTCAAATAAATCCCTATTTTTTAAAAATCACTTACAAATTTTATTGTTATCCGATTTATAGGGTAAACAGTTTGGAGCCCACCGTGGGGCTAAAGATAATAGTGGCTATTTGATACAAATTTTTATAACACACATTATTTCACACTTGTTCTTTGAAGTGTCTCGGATTTCAGGCCAGAGCTCAAAATGTCAAACTCCCAGTCAGCTCCTCTAAACGTTGATGCTGAGTCTGGTCATCACGACGAGAATAACAATATAGTACCCAGTGTCGAGGTACCACCTATTGACCCCATCGTAATCCCAGTCGCGGACCCAATTGAAGTTAACTCGCATGTGGCCATCAATGCAAATCTACTTACCGACCCCGAGAATAGCGTCTGTGGTGGAGCCCGATCAGCAGCCCAAAATACACAAGTCATTGGAGGGGACGTGATCAATTTACGGGTGATATTTGAAATGTTTCAGGCTCAACCGGCAACGATAGCCCAGCTACAGAACCAAAGTCGCACGCCGAGCAGAGTTGAGCCCGATCCATCCCGAGAAGTCACTCGCAAAAATGAACAGGTTGCAAAAAGGCTGAATGAAAATGAATCGGGGACCAATCCCGAGATCATAAATATGCTCAAGGATCTAACAAAATGAGTAGAATCAAGAGAGAAGAAAATCGAAGCCAATGACAAAAAGGTAGAAACCTACAATTCCAAGGTCGACCAAATCCCAAGAGCACCGTCGATATTAAAAGGCCTAGATTCCAAGAAGTTTGTTCAAAAACCTTTTCCTCTGAGCGCGGATCCGAAGCCGATCCCTAAGAAGTTCCGCATGCTCGAGATTCCTAAGTACAACGGAACGACCGACCCAAATGAGCATGTGACATCCTATATGTATGCCATCAAAGGGACGACTTCGAGGATGACGAGATCGAGTCTGTCTTGCTGAAAAAGTTCAGGGAAACCATGTCAAAAGGATCTATGATATGGTATCACAACTTACCTCCTAATTCTATTGACTCGTTTTCTATGCTTGTAGATTCCTTCGTAAAAGCATGCTCTGGGGCTATCAAGGTCGAGACCAGGAAGTCAGACCTTTTCAAAGTAAAACAGAAGGATAATGAGATGCTCAGAGAATTTGTTTCCCGGTGTCAAAAAGATCGGATGGACCTACCCCCGGTCACTAATGATTGGGCCATTCAGGATTTCATCCAAGGACTCAATATTCGAAGCTCGTTGGCTTCGCAATAGTTGAAACAAAACTTGGTAGAATATCCGGTTGTTACTTGGGCAATGTCCATAACTGGTATCAATCAAAGATCAGGGTCGAAGATGATTAGGTAGGGGCCTCTTCCGGGTCCGTGTATCTCGTCATAACCATCGACATAGTCAAGAGAAACATTGATCGTGAACGAGATCAAACAGGGATCGGTATCTGCCATACAGTGGAGACCGAAGAAGCAATGGGTCTGGGCGAAACCCGCTGAGAAGTGAAAGGAGGAATGATCGAGGTCAAAACAATTGGGGACCTGAGAAAAAACAGTTTCGACAGGTCCATCGGGCCTAAGGAAGCACCGAGATTATTAGAGTACAACTTCAACGTCGACGCCGCCGGTATCATATCTGACATCGGACGCATCAAAGATACCAAACGGCCTCGACTTCTACAGTCTGATGCAGCCCAAAGGGATCCTAACCTAATGTGCAAATATCATGGCACTCACGGCCACAGAATAGAGGATTGCCGACAATTAAGAGAGGAAGTAGCCCGGTTATTCAACAACGGGCATCTCCGAGAGTTCTTGAGTGACCAAACCAAGAACCATTTCAGGAATAGAGATTCTAATAAATAGACCGAGCAGGAGGAACCTCAGCATGCCATTAACATGATCATCGGTGGGGTCGACATTCCTCATAGGCTGATGCTGAAATGCACCAAAGTATCCATTACAAGGGAAAAATGGATTGGGGATTATATGCCGAAGGGAACCTTGTCTTTAAACCACGAGGACGCTGAAGGGATCATGCAGCCCCACAACGATGCATTAGTAATATCTGTACTCATAAATAAATCTTGAGTTAAGCGTGTATTGATTGATTTAGATAGCTCAGCCAATATCATTAGATCGAGGGTCATGGAACAGCTCGATCTACGAGATCAATCGTCATGCAGTCTGAGTTCTAAACGGATTTAACATGGCGTGTGAGACCACTAAAGGGGAGATAACATTACCGGTGAACATCACCGGGACTATTCAGGAAGCCAAGTTCTATGTAATCGAAGGAAATATGAGATACAATGCTTTGTTCGGGAGACCATGGATTCACAACATGAGGGTAATATCCTCAACACTGCACTAGGTGCTGAAATTCCCAACACCGGGAGGAATCAAAACAGTTTACGGGGAGCAACCCACCACCAAGGAAATGTTTGCGGATGACGAGGTGATCCCGGTATCCGCACTTTTGACATCGGAAGGTCCGAACCTGATGGCCAAAGACGAGGAAAAATAGCAATTACCGATATCAACCTCAATCTACAGAGTTCCCAGATCTTTCACAGCCCCCGATGATTCCGATGCTACCAAATCAACGGTCGAGAAACTGGAGCAAGTCGTACTGATCGAACACTTGCCCAATCGAAAGGTATACCTGGGCACGAGGTTGAATCCCGAGCTCAGGAAAAAACTCATTCAATTTCTTATAGCTAACGAAGATTGTTTCGCTTGGTCCCACCTTGATATGACAGGGATCCCACCTAAAATAACCACTCACAAGCTAAGCCTGGACCCGAGTTCCACCCAGTCAAGCAGAAGAGGAGACCCAAGTCCTAGGTCAAACATGCTTTCATTAAGGATGATGTATATAAACTCCTTAAATAGGGTCCATTCGGGAGGTTAAGTACCCGGATTTTAGGAAACGTAGTGGTAGTCCCTAAAAAAGGGAATAAATTAAGAATGTTTGTAGACTATAAATATTTGAATAAGGCATGTACCAAGGACTCCTTCCCTCGATGCAACGGCCGACCACGAGATCCTCAATTTTCTCAACGCCTATTCCGGGTATAACCAAATATGGATGAACCCAGGCGATCAGGAAAAAATTCCTTCATCACTAAGTGCGGCACCTACTGCTATAACGTGATGCGATTCAGACTAAAAATGCCAGTGCCACTTACCAATGCCTAGTAAATCGGATGTTCGAGGAACAAATAGGAAAATCATGGTGGTTTACATTGACGATATGTTGGTTAAGTCCATGCAAGAATAGGACCAATTGAAACATTGCGGGAAACCTCAGAATATTGAAGAAATACATATGAAGCTGAAATCGGAGAAATGTGCATTTGGAGTCGAGTCCGGTAATTTCCTCGAATTCATGGTATCCAACAGGGGAATTGAGATCAACCCCGTTAAGATCAAGTCCATCAAAGATATCATTTTTGTGGACAACGTGAAGGTCGTACAAAGATTAACCTGATGCATAGCCGCCCTGGGGCGATTCATCTCGAGGTCTTCCAACAAGAGCCATTGGTTCTTCTCACTGTTGAAGAAGAAGAATAACTTCTCGTGGACCTCAGAGTGCCAACGGGCCTTGGAGGAACTCAAGCGGTATCTCTCGAGCACACCTCTTCTTCATACTCTGAAGACAGACGAGTAATTATACCTTTACATAGCAGTATCCGAGATAACAGTAAGTGGAGTCCTGGTCTGGGAAGAGGAAGGTACGCAATTTCCAATCTATTATGTTAGTATGACTCTAGGCGAGGCCGAAACTAGATATCCTCACCTAGAAAAATTGGAGCTCACTTTGCTGAGCGCCTCTAGGAAGCTGAAACCATATTTTCAATGTCACCCCCATATGTATTGTTACTACTTACCCATTGAGGAATGTAATGCACAAACCCAATCTCTCAAGACGGCTGGCCAAATGGGCCGTAGAAATCAGCGGGTATGATATCGAATATCGGCCCCAAACCTCCATTAAATCTCAGATTTTGGCAGACTTTGTGGCCCACTTTACGCCGTCCCTAATACACGAAGTTGAAAGAGACTTGTTATTGAACTTGGGGACTTCTTCGGGGATATGGACCCTCTTTACGGATGGTGCCCTGAACACACTAGGGTTCGGACTTGGCATCATATTGAAGCCACAAAAAGGCAATGTAGTTAGACAATCTATTAGGACTGTAATATTGACTAACCACGAGGTCGAATATGAGTCCATGATTGAAGGTATCAAACTAGCCAAAATCTTGGGGGCAGATGTGATCGAAGCTAAGTGCGACTCCCTCCTTGTGGTGAACCAAGTTAATGGGACGTTCGAGATAAGAGAGGATCGAATTCAAGGGTATGTGGATACGTTGCAGGTAACATTACATTGGTTTAAGGAATGGACTCTGCAACACGTTCCTTGGGATCAAAATAGTGAGGTCGATGCCCTTGCTAACTTGGGGTCGTCGGTCGATGACGATGAGTTCAACTCAGGGGAAGTTGTATAACTCATGAGATTGGTAGTGGAAGAAGGTCACACCGAGGTAAACTCAACAATCCTAACTTGGGACTGGAGAAAAAAATATATAGACCAAAAAACTGCCCTCGGATCCAAAAGAATCGAGGGCCCTGTGTACGAAGGCAACTCAGTTTAGCTTGTCCGAAGACGGAACTCTGTTCAAAAGAACATCCGATGGCCCACTCGCAATATGTCTAGGACCAGGATACTAAGTATGTTCTGGGGGAGGTTCATGAAGGCACATGCAAAAATCATTCATGCGCCTAATCATTGGTTCGAAAAATAATCAGAGCCGGCTAGTACTGGATTGACATGGAAAAGGATGCGAAGGAGTTCGTACAAAAATGTGACGAATGTCAAAGGCATGCTCTGATGATTCATCAACCTCGGGGAGCATATGTGGCCTAAGCCCAATATTTAAACACTTTTATGGGGTGAATCTGACCATGAAGAAGGTCAGATTCAACTCCAGTAGTGCCAACCACTAAACATTCAGTTCTTTTCACATAGAAAATGCTTAACCAAGATTTCAGCATACAAAGAAGGGACATTCATGCACATCCTAGCACCGGATTTGGACACAGGTTTAGGCAAAAAAAAACTCAAACAAGAACCAACAGATTCCATACATACCTTTTCAGCAAACTTTTCAACAAACAAACAGATAATTTCTAACAGCTGATTCAAACCCATAAAATCAGAAGAAACAAAGCATGAAAACCAACTAAAACAAACATTTTTAGCTTAAGATAACAATTTTATTTTGATGGCATTGTTACATACCTCAACAAAGTGAATAAAAACAGAAAAATATGGACCAAATAAAGGTCCAGGGGTTGAAATTTGAGGCTCAGAAGAACAGTAAACAAACAACAACAATCCAACAGTAAACAACCTAGAAAAATAACACTTGAAAACTGTGATGACCCAAAAGGTCATCCCGTATTTTTCTAACTAATTCTATGTTTCGAAATTGTAAAACCTCCTTCTATCTCACCTCGATTTGCATGCACAGCCCGGGCGTGTAGCCGGGAAGCCTTTATGTGAAAATCTGATAAAAATGATAATTTTGTATTAGAAATTTGAATAAATTGACTTCGGTCAACGTTTTTGGTAAACGGATCCGGACCCATGATTTGACGGTCTTAGAGGGTCCGTAGGAAAATATGGGACTTGAGCGTATGCCCGGAATCGAATTCCGAGGTCCTAAGTACGAGAAATGAATTTTTAAAGAAAATTGTTTTCTGAAAAATATAAAGGTTTTTGAAAATGAAATTTGATGTGAAACATGAGGTATCTGGCTCGTATCTTGGTTCCGGAGCCTGGTACAAGTTCAATATGATTTATATGTGTTATATGTGAAGTTTGGTATGAAACGAAATTCGTTTGGCGTGATTCGGACCTTAAATGCAAAAAATTGATGTTTAAGGAAGTTTTGAGGAATTTCATTGATTTTTGGGTTTGATTCATCGTTTTAGTGTGTTTTATGTGGTTTGAAACCTCGGGCGAGTCCGTGTTAGGTTATAAGACTTGTTCGTGCATTTAGACGGGGTCACGGGGGGCCTCGGGTGTGTTTCGGATAGGTTTCAGATTGATTTTCCTCATTTTTCCATTGCTGATGCTACCTTCTGGTTTCCTTCTATGCGATCGCATAGAAGGATCCGCGATCGCATAGAGTGTCTGACTCGCCCAGTAATTTCCTTCACTGCGATCGCAATAGTTGGTCCGTGATCGCAGAAGCCAACTTACTCCTTATACGCGATCGCATAAGCTATTCCGCGATCGCGTAGAGCATTTTAAGCCAGCTTCATTTTCCTTCTACGCGATCGCGCCTCGATCCCCGCGATCGCGATTCACAAAACACCTGGGCAGAATATAAGTTTGCAAAATCGGGGGTTTCACCATTTTAAACATATTTTGACTTCTAGAACTAGGTTTTGGGCGATTCCTTGAGGGTTTTTCACACAAATAGAATGGTAAGTGCTCTTCCACTAGAATTAATTATATTTCATGAATTATTTCTTGTTTTCATCATTTAATTTGTGTTTTGGGTTGAGGGGATTGTGGGTTTTGAAAGAAAGTTTCTAAAATGAAAAATCATGATTTGAAAGACCAAATGTTATCGGAATTGGATAAATTTAGTATGGGTGAACTCGTATCGGAATGGGTAATCGAAATTTGTAAAATTTGTCGGGTTCCGAGGTGCGGGCCCGGAGGTCGACTTTTGGGTCGATTTTTATGATTTTGTAAAGATTGAAACTTTATTATTCGGAACAGTTGCTTATACGTTTTATGTGTATTTTGAAGTTGTTTTAGTTGATTGTAAGACATCCGGCGGTCTTTCCGCCTGAGAAGTCTATTTTTGAGTACCGCGTATCGTCTTTGAGGTAAGTATCTTGCCTAACCTTGTGTGGGGGAACTACCCTTTAGGATTGAGTCTTCCTTGTTGATTGTAGTGCGAGTATGCGAGGTGACGAGTGTGTACTCGTACTTATTTGCAATTAGATTGCCCTTTTAGGATTCATAGATTCTTATATTACATGTGTATGATTTGTAATTACACTTGAATCCTTGGTTGTTAATTTCATTCCTTCCCGTTTAAATTAGAATTAATTGTTCTTGGGTTCTTCGTTGGCTATTTGACTTTACTTGACTTAACTGAATATTCTACTTCTCTTATAATCATGCTATATTTTCTTCCTAGATTGCCTAATTGACTATAATTAGTGTCATCTAGACTTATAGTGGACTAGTCGTAGTTAGAACATTTATTCATTGGAGTCAAGCATGCCCGTGAGTCTTACATTGTGATTTATATGAATATTTCCTTAAGTTCCACTTAGGTCTAATTGTTAGACATTTATGTTATTGGTATTTTCTTGATGTTGCCTATTATTGGGCCTTTTGTTTTAAGTTGAGTGTTATTTCGTGAAGTAAACTGTTTAGGTGAGATTGGTTATAGCCGTTTCCCTTGCCGGGATGTTATGGTTTATGTTACTGTCTATGCTGTTAATGATATGGTTTGTATTGTTGACTCCCTTTGCCGGGATGTGGTGATTTATGGGTCATATTGTTGGTTTTTCCTTGCCAAACTGTTGTTCTTGATATTGTTTGGGTGAGGAAGAGTGTAAAGCACGAAGGATAATGACGTGCCATGTTCTTGATATTTAGCACGAGGGATCATTTTGTGCCATGTTTATGATATTTAGCAATAGGGAACATTCCGTGCCATGTTTATGTTATTTAGCACAAGGGAACATTCCGTGCCATGTTTATGTTATTTAACACGAGGGAACATTTCGTGCCATGTTTATGATATTTAGCATGAGGGAACATTCTGTGCCATGTTTATGTTATTCAGCACGAGGGGACATTCCGTGCCAAGTTTATGTTATTTAGCACGAGGTGAAATTCCGTGCCATGTTATGTTATGTTAGCACGAGGGGACATTTCGTGCCATGTTATGTTATGTTAGCACGAGGGGACATTCCATGCCATGTCATATTATGTTAGCACGAGGGGACATTCCGTGTCATGTTATGTTATTTTAGCACAAAGGGACATTCCATGCCGTATTTATGCATTATTATTTTCATCGTTCTTGTTTGCCATTTACTGCATTTATTGGCAAGATTTGATATTCCTCTTGTACTGCATGGAAATTTCTGAGTTACGGACTGTGTCCCGGCGGATAAATCTTGAGGAGATTTTTATCAAGGGATTTTATTGAAAAGTATTGTTGAAAAAGCAATGGTTTTGAAATGATTATATTTGAATGACTTTTACATTGAAGGTATAATTGAAAAGCACTAGTTTTGCCTAAAATGATATTTGGAAGTCATTTATTGGGAAAGCCTCTTTGGAAAGCTTCGTAGTTAGGAAGAAACTATATTTTACGTAATTCTCTCTATTTATTATACTTATATCTACTTTTGGAGAAAATATGTTTTCAAAGTAAACTCTTCCATACTAAAATGATTTTAATTTGCAAAAGTTTTTCATATGAACTGCTGTTTAAAGATTTCTACCAGTTATGGATTTTAATGGCTAAGGCCCGTTGTGAACAAACCGACGTGGAGTTGAGTTATCGGTGTCCTCTATTGTATTGTGTTTCCTTTCGATTCGGCTGTTTTGCTGTCCATCTTTCTGTGTATTTTTGTGTTGTTTTGTGATTGATTTATGTAATTTCCTTCCGCTTTATATTGTCATTGTGGTANTCGTAGGCGTTGGAGTCACCTTCTTTGTATTTATTATTCATACAATGTTGTATCTACTTCCAAACAGTT
Organism: Nicotiana paniculata; assembly: GCA_005239505.1. NCBI lineage: Eukaryota > Viridiplantae > Streptophyta > Magnoliopsida > Solanales > Solanaceae > Nicotiana > Nicotiana paniculata. The sequence continues at coordinate 7,467 of ML343661.1, read as the reverse complement.
GTACTTAGAAGTTGTGGAAGATTCGTAGAGCTTATGACTTGTATTACCGGTTTTGGAAAAGTTTGTACATTCTGTTGAGATTCTATATCAAGATTTTGTTAGTTCTCCTTATTTATTGTTGTTATTCAGTAACTGCTAGGCTTACCTAGTCCCGAAGGCTAGGTTCCATCACGATACCTAACGGAGGGAAATTGGGTCGTGACAAAAATCCAGAAAACTCGAGTGAAGAAAAACCAGAAAGATGGGACCTAATCCTTCAAAGGAGAAGAGGCCACAGCTCCAAGAAAAACCAAATCCTAAGCTATTTGTGTACTCATTTTGTATATTTATTTCTGTTTCTTTTGATTTTTCCTATTTCTTCTCAAAATCTAAAGAGAGATTTCAGAATAGAAAATGAAAGTTGTGTATGAAGTCAATTTTTCAGTGGCAAAATGCAGAGAATTCCCGTACAAAAAATCTCTGTATATTTCCAGATTTTTCAGTAGTCAAAAAAGGTCTTCTTTAGTGGTAAAAAGTGTGTGTATATATAGGGGTATTTGGGATAGGATATGCTTATCATATTCCTTATCCAATAAGCTGAAAATAGTACAAATGCAGTTATCAACCCTATCCTTTTGGGACAGCTGCACCTATTCTAGAAAATTCTAGCCCTTGAAATTACCTTTTTAATCCCAAAAAATGTGATTTCCTTATTCTGGAAGGTTCTTGAGTTGTTACACCCAAGATTCCTTAGCTAAAAATCCTAAATCACCCCTCAATACCTCTTAGAATTACAATTTTAGTAATTAAGGGTTATATTATTTACTAAGTTAATTTTAAGTAATAATCAATACTTAATGAGGTCACTTAAGTTAATTTCTAGGTTGAAGAACTTGAGCTTGAATTAATTTAGACTTGGATTTAACTGTGATCAACTCAATTTGGAAAATTAGGCCTAATCATCCTATTTGAGTGATTAATTCAATAATTAACCTTAACCAAGTTGATTTTTAACACCTATCTAAGCGAGTTACTTTTAGGAATTAAGTTAGGTCCTTAGACTTAGGTTAATTACATTATCCATTTCAGTTTCAGATGCATACTTAATTAGTCAAGTATAGTTATCTCTTTATTACCTAATTAATAATTACATAATCGATTAATTTGGGTGGGTGATTAAACTTTTAGATCATACTTAAATCAAAAGACAAATTAGGGTAAATAGGTTTAGGTTTGAACACAAATCAACAAATCAGTCTAGATCCTAAAACCCATAAACTAAGCAGGGAATCAATCAATGACAACTAACCCATCAGTGATTATCTTTCACAAATTGCTACACCAAATTAATTACCAGAAACAGTTACACATATACATGATTTGGTTTTATTTAGAAATTTAAGACTACCTTCCTCTAATCATACAATTTTGAACATGAATTAAGAAACCAAACAGAAAAATTATGAATCCTAACTAAACGACAGTGATGAAAACAGTAACATAAACATGTGTACTAAAACAGTCATGCATACGATTTTAGTAAGAAAAACGAAGGAAAGACAGGAAGGGAAGGTGGGGATACCAGTAAGAATGATTTGGGTGAACTCCGGCGATCTCGAAAGAGACTATAACTCGCATGAATCGATGGCTCTTGTCAAGAGCCTTCGACTCATGTGAGTTTGAGTCACAGAGTCATGGAAAATCGACTTTACAAGGTTTAGGTTTTTTTTTTGGATTTTCATATTTGACATAGGTCGAAATAGAGTGGTTCTTTGGGAAAATTAAACCTAGGAGGTGATTGGGGAGGTGAAAGAGGTTGTAGGGGGGAATTTTGGGGTCGATTGGTGGAGATCTGCTGCCGGTAGGCTATTTACGACCGGCGGAGGCAGTGAGTGTTTGAGGGCGGCTAGGGTTTGGTCTAGGGAGAGAGACGAGAGAGTGGGGGTGTTCTGGGGGGTAGGGGTCCGTTCGTACACTTATATAGTTTAGAGGGGGAGTTTGGGAGCCGTTAGATCAAATCGATCCAATGGCTGGGATTGGAGGGTACAAAACGGGGTCGTTCTGGGTATAATGGGGCCGGGCGTGTAAGGGGTTCAATTAGGCCTGGTTAATTGAGTGTTAGGGGAGACGAGTTTTGAGCCTGGGAAAGCTTAGCCCAGGTCCTGTTTTTATTATTCTTATAGTGGATTAATTAATTCCAATTAAGTTTAAACTTAACAAAAAATGTAATAATTAACTTTAACTTAATTTTTGTCTAATTTATACACTGATTAATCAATTAATTAAGAGTGAAATATTTAATTTGATATTCGTAATCATTTAGAAAACAAATTCCAAAAAAAAATGATTAAATTAAACGATTAATCGCTAAGTCTACATTATGTCAAATAGTCATCACTTTTGTTGTTATTTATTTTAATTAATTGTGAATAATAAATTTGTAATTCCTTGATAATAATGACACACCTAATTATGTAACTTTAATAATTTTAAAAACGAATTATGATCATGCATTGCAAAGCAATTCACAAATAACAACTAAAATTCAACAAAATTTATAAATTAATTTATTTTACCGAATTTTGTAGGAGTATATGGTAGGTGAAAAATCACGTGCTCACAACAACAATCACCAACAATTATATCACAAGGATCTTTATCATGAAGAACATAAGTTCATATCAACCAATAACTATGTGAAATCAAGGCACAATGATCCTTACCAATCAGCAATTCATATATGGGGTTGCCACAATCATTTAACTCAATAAAATCAGCCCATATTCACTTTCATTATTTACTACACAACATTTAGCACTTGGATACATTCAACACTTTATTTCATTATCATTTCTTTTATTTTGCAGCACATCCTCTCATACCGATGTATTCGACATTTAATGAGATTTGCACAGGGTAGGATAAGAACACAGAGTCACCCTTCATAATCTCAATTAACATGGTAATTGACTTAAGAAAATCAGAGAATGATTTCATACAACTCGACACAGCAGGACAAACAACTCACATATGCTCAAGCAAGAATTTCATACCGTGTACTCGGACACCAACAAGATAACTCTACAAAGATTAAAGTGAGCCATACATACCTTGAATCAGAATTCCCCTTTAAAGTTTCCACAATTCACCGGACCTTCTAGCACCTTCAATCTAGTTCATAATGTGGCATAATTTAACTTAGAATTAGAAACAATGGTCATGTCTTGAACTCACTTGATCATCGTATCAAACACTAAGTGTTCTTTTGGATTAAATGGCCTATTTTTAGTGAAAGATTACTCTAACCCATTTATTTTTACTAGATTATGACTAGTTGGTTACATGCATGCAAGACTCCTATCCCCATCTTCATGAACTCACCTAACCATGTTTCATTTTAACAAAAATATGGAAATTAAGGTTGATGGGGCGGAAGCTTACCTCTTGCAGTGAAGAAAATAGTGTTCTACTTGATCAATTCCAGGCCTGAGTTGTGATGGAGGAACAAATTTGATGAAGTTGGAACTCTCTCTCTCTCTAGAACCCACTCTCTCCTCTCTCTAATTTATCAGAAAATGAGCTTAAAATGAAAGGGAATGTGTTTTAATGAGCTGGGGGTCGGGTATAAAATTAGAAATTTAACAGTCCCGAAGCAGAAATNAACCCACTCTCTCCTCTCTCTAATTTATCAGAAAATGAGCTTAAAATGAAAGGGGGAGGTGTTTTAATGAACTGGGGGTCGGGTATAAAATTAGAAATTTAACAGTCCCGAAGCAGAAATGCGGTCAGGAATGCGATCGCATTTCTGCTATGCGGCCCGCATTCCTGTCGCATAATTGGCCCTCAAATGGGCCAAAAAGAAAAATAGACTGCCCAGGTATGCGACCACTATGCGGTCCGCATACCTGTTATGCGATCGCATAGTGCGTCGCATAACTCCCTCCGCAAAAGTCAAGGTGCAAGAATGCGACCACTATGCGGTCCGCATACCTGATTTGCGATCGCATAGTGGACCGCAAACCTGAAATTTTTTATCTTTTAAGTCCCGGGGTACTTTTTACTCAAAAAGGGTCCATTTTAAGAATTTCTACAGTTATAACAACACAGGGACCTATTTGGGCATTATTTTTAGCCATGAAATTTTAAAGGGTCTTTACACCATCAAGCTAATTACATTTCCTACCCATAGTATCTTTTATGGGGAATTTTTTCTTTATTCACCAATTCTATTTTATTTCTATGCTTCTTTTCTTTTTTTCTTTTTTTTCTTTTCTCCTTCTCTTTTTTCTCGTTTTCTTCTTATTTTTTTCTTTTTTCCTTTTCTAATTTCATTTAACTTCTCTTTTTTTATATTCTTTTTCTCTTCATAATCTATTTCATTTACTGTTTTCATTATTTTTTTTATACTATTACTAAAGAAAAAAAATTGTGTACCAATTAAATGTAGCTAATACAACAAAAAAATATTAACTAACATATGATATTATTACAGTATATAGCTATACCAATAGGGTATACAATTGTATGCAAATAGTTAAAAAAATCTTGTTTTGAGTTCCATAATAAACACAAACTCAACAAACCTAATTTATGAGTTTCAAAGGTTCAAGGTCCTCTAATGGCAGATTAATGTTTTGCAGAAGTCAGAAGTCTTGGAATTCAAGTCATAGAATAAATCAAAATGAGAAAAAGATTTGCATTTTCAATTTGCCCCTCACACTGGGTAAAAGCTTAAAGCAAATTAAAAGGGAAAAGGCAAGTGAATTTACGCGTAATAAGTATACTATTATGGTATATTGATACTATTACAACATATTGTTACAGTATATTGCATATTATTACAATATACTATAACAATATATTGTATGCTATAATAGTATGCTGTTGCAGTATAACTATATACTCCTATAGTATATTGTATACTATAGTGACATACTGTTAGGTAACTGTGTTCTTCTTCGATCATTACAATATACCGTTGCAGTATAGCTATATACTCCTACAACATATTGTATATCGTAGCAATATATTATTGGGTAGCTGTGTTCTTCTTCGATTTTCAGCTGAAAATTTCGATCTCAATCACCTCAAATTAGCTCCAAATGCTATCAAATTTCAGTACGAACTTCCAGAAGGTACTGTAAGTAGTATTTAACAGCACCCACTTTGAATCAAACAAGAAATCTTCAAAATAAAAATTTTAAATTCAAGAGCTTCAAGCCCAACAATGGTGAATATTCAAATACACATAAAAATTCAAATCCAGGAAGCTTACTTGAAGGTACTATAATCAATATTTTATAGCATCCACATTGAATCAAACAATAAATTTTCAAAATAAAATTTTAAATACAGGAGCTTCAAGCTCATCAATGGTGGATCTTCATACACACACAAAAATCAGAATTGAGAAACTTAATATATAACTGCAACAACACATGGATTCAAAAATACAAATAAATACAAAAATATAGAAAGAGAATTTTGGAGTGAAACTCATGTACAATAATATTGAAGATAGAAACAAAATATGAAGAAAAATTCACAAGTCAAATCAGTAACTGCTGTGTGAAATATGATTTCTCATGGTTTGGCTATGGAATTTTTGAAATGAAAGAAATGGCTGGGTGAAATAGCGTTAACTAAGTCATTAAATGAGGGGAATAAGCTAATGCATGGGCTGGGTAAATAGTTTGGGCCGCATGGGTAGGAGAAGTAAATAATTTGGGCATGAGCATTAAAGGGTAAATAGTTTGAAATTAATGGGTATAAAGTAAGATTTCTCAAATTTGAGTCAAAAGTGACTAATTTTGCAAAAATCTAACAAAGAAGGAAAAGAAAGAGAAGGGCTACTAAGCTAAAAATCGAACATGGTCCAGCAATCAGACCCAATCCTTTGCCAACTAATCCGTTCAAATACACGCCCCAGTCCATTAATTCACCCGGTCCAGCCTTAAAAGAATGTCGTTTTGAAACGGCTAATCTTGGCCCTTCATATCTTTGTTCCAATGGTCCGGAACTAATCCCTCATCTCCCTTAAAAGTGTGTGAGACGACCCCCCTATCCCCAGAGACCGTCTCAGAACTCACCCTTCCCCTATCTCTCACCCACCACCTTACGCCACCGTTGGAAATCGCCCCACGGCAGAGGCCCGTCTCCAAACACCACCAATTCTCACTGGTTTGGATCCGTTTTAGGATAAAACTTATACCAGTCGACTGTTCTTGACAAGGCCTTTCGATTGGTGGTGGTTTCATATCATTTCGCGGTGGCCGGATCATGGTCAACTAGTCGTTGACCATCCAGGCCTCTCCAAATTTGTTTGTTACTTCTTCATTCGACATGCAAGAGGTATCGCGGCATGTAGCAATGTCTTACATATAGAAATCTCGGCAAGTGCTCATGTGACAATCCCTCCGGCTTGCCGGAATTTGTTTCTTTCGCTCCGTCTTGGTTTCCATAGGTATATTTTCTTCCCCTTTTTCTTTAGTCTTTATTAATGGCATATTGTTCACTGTTAACCGAGCCAACCTGTCCACGTGGTTGCTTTGTTAAGTTTGGATTGTGTTGTTTACGTGTGAAATTATGAATGGTTGTTAATTGCATCATTTGCATAGTGAACTGTTAATTGGTGTTTAGTTAATTTCTCAATTTGCTCATAGGTAACCCTAAGTTTCCCCAAGGTTAATTTTCAGAAGGTTGGATCTGTCCTAATGAACATATGGTTTGCTAGGTTCAGAATTGATTTGGTTTTTTTGAATGTTATTGGCATTGGGCCTGTTGGCCATAGGCCCAAGTCTGCGCTGATGTAAAGGTCTAAAAATAAAGGGGTTAAGGAAGGTAATTCAAGGTTTTAATTGAGGAATAATTCTGTTAATAATTCGGAAGCTTCTAGGTGTGGAAAAAAGGACCAATTAGTAATAGGAAAACAAAAGAGGCCGGGGTGGTTGAGTAATAAACAGAAATTGGGAGGAGATAAAAGAAAAGTGATAACTGAAAGGCAACAGAGAGTCTGTTGTTTGAGTAAATCCAGTTTACCTCCTTAACCTTTAAGGCTTGGGAAACTATACCCCCTCACATTTTAAATGGGAACGGCAACCCCTTTGTACTCAAAAATCAGTTGGAAAGAAAAAACTATTATCACTAAAAATAAAAAATTCAGAATAAACCCTCTTTTTGGAGGGAATTATTTTGGCGCCAGAATATGTTTGGCGCTATATTATGGTAATTAGCACAAGTTACCGTGTTTACTTTTAACTTTTAAGCAAAAGCTTGACATAAAACTTTGGGGAAAACCTAGAGTCAACTGGAAACCAGTTGAACTTTTCAAGGTGAATAACCTTTATCACTATTACAATATAATGTCATATGAGTGGTTTTGTACTTGTGCACAAGTTCCAAAGTCTGTATATATTTATATAAATATATCCAGGTCATAATCTTTATGGGATTCCCAAAATTATTAATCGAAAGTCGACCGCGCGGAAT